>JAQZBX010008166.1:0-48700 GCA_029593785.1 Cabassous unicinctus | reverse complement strand
CGGTGTACCAAAACCCCATGAGGAGTACTCACTGACAGTCAATGTCCCAATTAAATGGTAGGTAGGAAAGTTCTACATTTCTCCATCAGGGTGGGACCTGCCAGCTTCTGCTTTTATTTCTTTGGCCTTGGTCTTAAGTCATCATAAAACTGAATCTGCTCTCATACCCCATGCACAGCACCAGGCCCACCCTGGTTTTTGTCAGTCCTTCACTCCAGAATCCCGGGGAGTCTGAATTAAAGTTCACTTACCTGATCCTGTATTATGGACCCACCTAGGCCTGAAACTCCTTATGGTTTCCTAGGGGTGAGCCTAGGGCCCTCCTGTCCCCAGGCTGCGCTGCTCCCACTCCTTGGTGAGTCCAGCCCTCGTGCCTGGGCTTGTCTGTGGGTACCCAACTCCGTGGCCACCCAGTTTCCTGCAGGTCTGGAGGCCCTGCCCTGAACCCCAGTGCACCCGGCTGGAGTCCAGTTCTTGCTGTGTCTTCCCTGCGGCAATCGTGCCTTCTGGTTGGGGCTGGGCCATATCCGAGGGCCCCTTGGCCTTTGAAAGCCTCCTCTTAGTTTCCTCTGCTGCGCTGAGCCAGGCAATTGGCCCTCCTGGTACAGACTGAATCACGTTGAACCAGCTGTATCCCGATAGGCACACTGTTCTCCTGGCTGTCGGCTGTCTCGTGCTCCCGTGAGCAGTCCCCACCTGGTCCCTGGCCTTTGGCTGCCGAGGTCCCAGCCTGCCTTGAGGCTGAGAGCAACAAAGCCCCACACCCTTTGGTGATTTAATCATAGAACTCAAAACAGAAGGAACAAAACCTCAGAGGTCATTGTGTCCACTCCCCTGTCTTTGAGACATACTATTTTGAAATGATCTTGTGTGGGTAGGTCATTGACGATTTGGGACACCATAAAAATTCCAGAGTTGATGCAGAGAATGAGATGTTCCCACATAAGCAGAGAATACATGAGTGGGAAGCATCCTGCTTTCCTGAGTACCCTGAGTTATGGGTGACATCTTCAACCCGCAGTGGCTTCAACCAGCCTGACTGTCAGTCTCTTCTAGTATTTTGAGCGTTTGGTTTTATGGGCAGTTTGAGTTTACTCCCGTCTTCATATAGACAGAATGAGTGGATTGAGGTGAGCAGCTGCTCCGAGCATCTTCGTTTTGAAAGATACCACGCCATAACCTCACGACAGTAAGCAGGGTCCTCAGTTTCTGCTTCCTCGCCTCCAGGGATGGGCAGCTCACTAGTTCACAAAGCAACATGTTCTAATTGTGCAAAGATCTAATTTTAAGTCATTTCTTTTTTACTGCTATTGGAAATAAACTTTGTTGTCTCTTTTATCCATTAATAAAGAAAAATAACTTACAGCACTTATATTCCAAGCATTCTGCTCTACCAGAATTTGTGGCAAAAATGGACATGATCTTTGACTTCAAGTTGCTCACGGTCATTAGCGCTTCTGGGGAGAATAACTGCAGCACCCAGTAGCCATGATGAAATCTATGCGAAGCATTCCAAGAGCACTGAGAGGAGCAGCTAACTCTGGCCGAGGACTTTGGGGCTGGTGGAGTCAGGGAAGGCTGCACAGAGATGGTGCGAGAGAACCTCAGCCTGGAGGAATGAGTAGCAGCTTTGCAGAGAGGGAGGAGTGTGAAGGGCAAGCCCATCCAAGGGAAGATCAGTTTCTAAAGCATGTTAGAAATCTTCATGTTGAAGGTGGTGGGCTGCACAACTCTGGCTGAACTCAAAAGTTGGGTAGGTCTGCTTCAGGTGCTGTTTGATCTAGGGCTCCAACCATGTTGCCAGCATTGTGGCTGTAGTTTTCCATGAGTTCCTTCATTTTGTGCCTGGGTCTGCTCATGATAGCAAATGACTGCTGCCAAAAGTCTTGGGGTTCATTTTTGCTCGTTAGACTTAATTGGGCTATATTCCCATCACTGTAGTTGGAGGAGTCGGGGGAAGAGGAAGATATCTGAATGGCTTCAGCCAATAAAAACTATCCCTGCAATTGGATCTTGCTAAGAATGAGGCTAAAACTGGGGGTAATGAAGTTCCTCAAAAGGACTCCAAAGTATTGTTTCCAGAAAAAAGGGGGAATGGATAATGGGGAGGCAGTCTAAAAATGTCCTCTGCAAAAGAGCTGAGAAGTGTTTTATGTGTGGTCTCACCATAGAATTAGAAGATTTATCATTCATAATTGGAGGACTGGGAGCTTTTGGAGGTGTGATATTGAGAAGGGAGGCTGGCATCCTACTGAGAAGGACCTTGTTGTGTTAGTTAAGATAAAAGCGAAGCTTCTAAAACAAAGAGCCCCCAAAAGACAGTGTCTTAACACGGAAATGTATCTGTTATTCAAGTAATATCCCTGAGCAAAACAGTGGCTTTTCTCTGTGTGGTTGTTCAGAAACTGGACCCCTTCCTCCCTGCTGCTTCACTGCCCCCCGGGATGTTGACCTTGGGTGGATGGTAGAAGCTGGATCATGAGCATGACCACGTTTCAGCTCATGAGACAGGGAAAGACAGAAAGGCCACGAAAGCAATTTCCTTTAAAGCGGGTGAGGTGGAAGATGTGCCTCATTCTATGGGAGGAGATGTAGTCCCATGGCGTCCTCGTCAGAAGGGAGGCCGAGGCGTGTAGCCTCTAGATGAGGATGGGAAGCAGAAGATGGATTGGAGGGGAAAAGAGCAAGTTGTCTCAGATGCTAAAAGCTCCGATAGCATTATTTGGCAAACCAAGGGGTAGTATAAGATGATCAGATTTAAGAACTTCCCTTGAGTGTGAGAGAAGCCAGAGTAGCCAGCGGGGAAGCTGCTGCGACCGCGTCACTGTGCAGTGTTGAAGGTCTGACCTAAGGTTTCCTCCGAGAGAAAACACAAGTCGAGCTCATGGTCTCCGAGGCGCTTTCTAGCTCTTTGCATCAGCCTACGCCGATTGGAGTGGCCGCTCACTTCCACGGGTGGCCGTTGTGGAGCGGTCCAGGCAGACTATAAACCAGCGTACCCACACCCGCGCGCTCGGCGGGTGCTAACAAAACACCCAAGGCCATCAAGGAGCATGGGCAGAGCCATTGCAGGATACGACAGGACCCCCTTAAATTCTGTGCTCTGGTGGGACAGTCCGCTCAGCCTTCAGCAGGATGCCTGGCATCTCAGATTCCCGAGGCTGCCGTAACAAAGCGCCTCAGACTGGGGGGCTGAAAACAACAGAAATGTATTATCTCACAGTTCTGGAGGCCAGAGGTTCAACAGCAAGGTGTCAGCAGGGCTATGGTCTCTTGGAAGCCTGTAGGGGAGAATCCTTGTTGGCCTCTTCCAGCTTCCGGTGGCTGCCGGCCATCCTTGGCTTTCCTCGGCTGGTGGCTGCCTCCCTCCAGCCTCTGCCTCAGTCGTCCAGTGGGGTTCTCTCTTCTGTCTTTCTGTGTCCCCACATTTCCTCATCTTATAAAGACACCTGCCATATTGGATTAGGGCCCACCCTACTCTGGTTTGGCCTCACCTCAACTAGTCACGTCTTCAAAGACCCTATTTCCAAGTAAGGTCATGCTCACGAACCACGGGTGGGACTTGAACATGTGCTTTGGGGGGACACGATTCAACCCCTAACGCCTGGTCTCGGTGACCTTCGGTTTACGAGTCTGAGAGTATTGTGAGAATTAACGAAATAGCCTGTGTGATGAGGGACGTAGGTGCTTGTCACTACCCATCCAAACCTGCAGGTTCCCTTTGTTCTTAGGAAACCTCCAGGCCGAGCTCAGAGGAAAAGGGGTGGATTGTTTTACCCAGAGCTTACCTCCCTGTCCTGGCCCCCACCCCAGTTCAGGCTCATTGCCCCCTGAGAAGGCTGCGCAGGCCTTGCCTGGGGACTGGAGGTCCCCAAGCTCCTTGCAGCTGGTGGAGGTAGCACATTAGAAATTCATTTTTTCCTGTCATAATAACAAAGTGCAGCGCTGCAGCCTGGGCACGCTTTCGTATGGGAAAACCCACAGAAGGGGACAGCTGAGAGAAGCTGTGCTTTTCTCTGATACTTCTTGTCAAGGAGAAGCATCCTCAAAAGGACAAAAAGAATAAAAGAAAGAGTCCCTGTCGGATTTGGATGTCTCGTTTCATGTGGCAAGCGGCTCTGTGCTCCACACCCTCTCAGGCCGCGCTCATGCCCGTAGTGCGAGCAGCGTAGCCACGCTCTTGCGTGCTCGGCAACCTATACCTTTTCCCTTCGCCAGGGTTGTCTTAGTAAAGGATGCGGGCGGCTCAGATGGCAAGGCTCGCTGTTTGGGTTCCCAATTTGCCTTTGGAAAAATTTTCTATGAAATCAAAAGTCAAATTCTTGGGTTGGTTTCTTAAGACCTAGAGCAGGCAATTTAATTGGGGGGAGATTAAAAGGAAAGAAAGTGGGCGTTTTTCAGAACAAATCAATAGGCTGTAAGTGGGTGGCCTATATGCAGGTCTGTGAGTATGCTCGCTTCCAACATTGGCTGGACATCTCCAGGCTTAGCTACAAGCACCCCGGAAATCAAGGCCAGGTTCGCAGTGCGAGAGGCAAGAGGGCACGCGGGGCCTGTGGGCAGAGCGGTGCACAGCCAACAGCTGGCTGCTTGGGGTAGCTCCTCACTGGGAAGTGATGCTTACTGTTTTCTCAGAAGTACCTGATGTGATCGATGAAGAAACAGATATGACGATAAAAGTAAGAGCTGGCACCCCGGTTCCAAAGTAAAGCAGCACTAACACATCTTTAAACGCAGAGGCCACTTAAAGAAACGGCGTTGGGGAGGAGTAGATTCCAGGCCCACAGAACTTTCTGGGAGCCAAGAAAATTTTTGCCTGAAACAGAAAATAATGCTGACATATTTAAAGTTATATCAAAAAATAGTTTTAATATTGATATTGTTAAGGAAGATAAAATAAGTCCATTTTAATTGGGCATTGCATTTAGTAATTTATAATAAACACTGAAATCTCATAACTACTTTTATGGAAAGCAGTGTCGATTTCCAGATTGATAGACTATTATTTTAATAGTAATCTAATTTGACCCTTCTTTTCTTGGGAATTTAAGTCAACGCTAGGTGCTCTTAACCTGCAGCCTTGCCGACCTTTTCCTGTGCTCTCCCCCAGCGGCGAAATCCTTTATTTCCCTTTTTGTGGGAATGAACGAACTTCTGTGGGTTAGTCCCTGATGGTCAATGTCAGCCGGCAGGGGGCGCCAGAGAGCAATCCAGGCCCCATTGGTCGGGACAGAGGTGCTGAGCAAGCTCCGGAGACACATGGAAGCCTTGCTCGGCACCGAGCAGTGTGTATCCACCGTGGAGAAGAAACACGCCTGTTCTAAGTGGGATTTCTTGTTTTAGAAGGTTCTGGATCTTTGTGAGACTCCCGTGGACTTTCCCCCATGGACTGATAGCCGGAGGGGGTCTGAAGGAGAGAAGAGCAGGAGGAGGTGACCCCCGTCGCCCTCTCAGAGAGCCTGAAGCCCTGCCCTGGAGGAAATGCTGAGCTCGCGCTTGCTTCTGAGAAAGGCAGGATTTCATTGTCGGCTCTGGTCTGGCCTAGACAACTGCCCTGATAAACAAATGGAAACTTCAGATGCGTTCCAGGTTTTCCTGCTGATGGTTCAGTAAAAGGTGGCGGGGGCTGCGGCCGCCCCGACGAATGTCAGCGAGCCCCTCCCCCGAATGGCAGCCCCTGGGAGTTAAATGGCCAGTTTCAAGACCTCGACGTTTGCTCTCTTGCTGCTGCCTATTGTGTTTAGAGGTTTTTGTGTGGGTTTTTTTTTTTCCTGGCCCGATTGTAAATGTTTTGAATTTAAAAGACACCCAAATTCATTAAATGTGTGAAATGATGGGAAAAAAAGTGTGAAATTGTAACAGTCGGTTTGTAGTTGATTAATAGAAATCTCTTCTAACAATCCCCAGAACCTTCCGGGGGTCACTGGAACAGAGCAGCTGTAGAGACAGCAGGAGTGATTCTGACACTGCCCAATGAGGGCCAAGCAGGGCTCCAACAAGTGGGGCCAGTCCCATGCGCTCTGCACCCCCGGCCCCTGAGAGATGGCCGCCCCAATGTCACATTAATATGCAGCTCACCCAGCAAGGTGCTGCTTTGCTCTTGGTCTTGGAGGGGCTTGTTTTTGAGATACGCTATGGTTTCCAAATGGATGAACCACTTGGAGTAAACCGGCCACTTTGGCTGTGGATCTCTGCTAGCTCAGGACCAGTCTTATTTTTTTTAGCTTGACCATCTGTGCCCCATAATTTGGTGCATTGCAGCAACTTTGGATGTCTTGAAAGGGGCTATTTAATGAGCACAAGACCTGGCAATTGATTGGAATCTTCGGTTCCCTCACCTCCTGAGATGCAGACAAGCCTTGGCAAGGGCATGGAAGGAAAAGTAAAAGTTGCCTTTCTGGGGGGAAGGGGCACGATTTTACATATTTTTTTTGCCTCCACCCACCCCAAAACTGTAGCGTCCTTTCTCTTTGAAACCCTGTGGCAGGCTACCATTCCGAAGTTAAAGGATTTTGCTTTCGAAGAGGTACAAAAGAAACATCAAAGTAAATGTCCTCGCAGTGACATAAGGATAGAATAATGGTGACCTAGCAGCTAGAGACTTGGCCAAATGCTGAAAGTAATTCACGCCACTCACCGACAATGGGGGATGTGTGACAATGATATATACCAGGAGACAAGGACAGCCACTTTGCCGGGCTTCGATGCCCCACAAACCCAATTGTAGGCAGATCAATACTGTCATAAGACAATTATCAAAGACCATCAGCACATCATATTTTCATGCCATAAACAGCTCAAGGCGCCAGGGATGGCTTTCCTACAGAAAGCACATAGCATAAATTTGAAGGGTGTGAAATTGACATGATTAATAATTATAGTTATTAGCACATGTGCCAGCTGCTCATGTATGGTTTATCCCTTGATTTATGGTCTCTAAATGCTCATCTCTCCCTCTGATGCCGAATCAAGGGGGCCACACGACCGTGGGCAGAATGAGTCTTTCTCATTGCCAGGAGTTTCATCGCAAATAAAAGAAAAAAGTGGGCTGAAAATCAGCCTGATCAGGAGACACCTCGGTGCGAGGGAAGCCGCCTTTTGTTTGCATGGCTGCTTTATCGGCTGCTGAAACCTGTCTGCTCAATGTCCTCGAAGCCTTTGAAGTTTGGACTGCAACTAACAAGGGGCTATAGTTTTCCAGCCCCCCTCTCTCCTTCGCACCGTTGCCAGGCTGCAAACAATCGCCCTACATATTACCGATGAAACCGCTAGGCCAACAATGGAAGAAGCAAAAACTAATCTTCTAGGTGCCAAGACTTAAAGCTTTTGTTGTCAAATGCAATTTGAGAGGGGGTTTCCCTGGACTTGAATAAATGTTTTAATTGTTCCATATGGTTATAAAACAGATCCGGGCACTAACAGTATATAGAAATGCATGTTAGAATCGTGGTCATTAGGACAAAGAGACAAGTCTAGGAACCTGTTAAAGACCCGAGTCCAAACACACGGATTTCTCTCACCATTAACCTCCTAGGTTATGAGTGGTTAATTCCAATTGTTTCTCAGGGTTTATGTGATGTTAATGTACATGTTCAAGAAGAAAAGAGCTAATGTAGGATGGCAACAAACATGAGATCTGTTTTGGTCATTTTAAGAGTCATTTTCTTTAGTTTTTGAGACCTAAAAGAAGTAAGGAGGAAACAAGATGCATAAAAGTTTTTTTTTTTTTCATTTTAGGGTCATAATTATTCAAGTAAATTTAGATATTAAGGAGGTAAACAAACATGCTGGAAGGGAATTCTATTATAAAAGGCAAAACTTAAGACCTGCACCCCAAATCTGGAGAGTAGAGGACAATCAAACCTTGCCAAAGATGAATGAAAACGTCCTTGGCAGATGCCCCCCCAGTCCACCAAAGAGGCCCCTGAGGGGCTTGAAGATGCGCCCTCCCCTGCCAGCGGCCCCAGCGGCAGTCTGTGGCGAGTCCAGCAAGGGGCTGGGTGAGTGATGCGGCTGCCCCTTTTCCCGTCTCTCCAGGCTCAGGACTTCCCCTTCAGCAGCCCCCACTCCTGAGCCGAGACCAAGGTGTGAGGGTCACTTAAACTACCAGTATATTAACTTTGACAAAACACGCATATACTCGTAGAAATTTCAAGTAACGCAACTGACTTGATGTAAGCCTGGAAGAGCTCAAAATACCCGAGCATTAATCAGATGCTGATTAGATTCATCGATGGAAAACAAAACAAATGAAAAGTCCAGCAGACCCTTCCACGGGCTCTTTGAGGACAGTGGAAGTGATTTAGAAAAGGTTGCCAAACTTTAGGTCTCTTCTAGTTAAGGCAAGAACTCCAAGAACAGTGAAGCCTAGATAGAAGGAAAAGAGATGTTTTAGTAAGGAGTGTTTAAAAAAAAGAAAAAAAGAGCTAATTTTTCTGACTCAGGAATATAAATAAAAAGGGGGGAGCCCTTAATGCAAATTTCAGTAAGTATAAGGTCAGCAAGCATTTAATATTTTAACTAAAAGCAAATTTACAGGAAGTGGATGTCGCCCAAGTGATTAGGCTCCTCTCTACCAAATGGTAGGTCTAGGGTTCGATTCCTGGGGCCTCCTGGTGAAAAGCAAGCTGGACGGCGCAGTGGGCTGGCCCGAGCGGAGTGCTGGCCCACGCAGGAGTGCTGGCACAGCAAGATGATGCAACAAAAAGAGACACAGAGGAGAGACAATGGGAGATGTGTCAGACCAGGGAACTGAGGAGGTGCAAGAGATTCAGCACCTCTCTCCACTCCAGAAGGTTCCAGGATCGGTTCCCGGTGCTGCCTAAAGAAAGGACGGGCAGACACAGAGGAACACAGGGAAAGCAGACAGCAAATGCAAAAACAATGAGGGCGGGGAGGGTATAAATAAAAAAAAATAAACCTTTAAGGAAAAAAAAAAGCAAATTTACAATAGGAGCACATTCTAAATTACTTGTTTTAAATGCAACCCTGTGTATATACATCAAATTAATGTTATTAGTAATGCTGTTGAAGCAGATCATGATATATTACAGAATTAAATATTATTTCTAACTTGAAGAAAATAGAAAAAGGAATTTAAAAGTAAAAGATAATTTCTAAATATTAGGATGATAATTCTTGTTCTGAAATAACCAAAGTATTTTGGTTTAAGTTTTAAAAGAGTTATTCATGTGCAGTGATATTCGGGCTGCATGTTTGAATTGTGTGATTAAGAAGACAGATTTTAGCCATAGTAAAGAAAACTGTGTATTAGTCAGCCAAGGGGGTGCTGATGCAAAATACCAGAAATGGGTTGGTCTTTATAAAGGGTATTTATTTGGGGTAGAAATCCACAGTTACCAGGGTATAAAACATAAGTTTCTTCCCTCACCAAAGTCCATTGCCACGTGTTGGAGCAAGACAGCTGCCGACATTTGCCAGGGTTCAGGCTTCTTGGGTTCCTCTCTTCCCGGGGCTGCGTTACCCTCCGGGCTTAGCTCCTCTGTTTCCTCCACAAGGTCATTTGTAGACTATGAGGCTCTCTAGGCTTTGCTTCTCTCCACAGGGCCAGCTGTGACCTCTAGGCAAATGGTTTGTCTCTATCCCCGGGCCTTCTCTCCTTCCTCACCAGAACTCCAACATCAAAACTGTCTTTTGCCAAGTCTTTTATCTTTAAGACACCACCCACCAAGGGGTGGGGCTCAACGCCCTACTGACATGGCCCAGTTAACGCCCTAATCATAACTTAATCATGCCCAGATTAGCAGACCAGATTACAAGCATAATCTAATAACTATTTTTGGAATTCATAATTACATCAAATGCCAAACTGCAACAAACTGCAATAGAGATAAGTCAATGGATAATTTTTCATGTGGTCTATAGCATAATTTCAGTGCAAAAGGAGGCACTGAAACAAGGAGGCTCGTTTCAGGGTGGCAACAAGCAAAATGTCCTAAAAATTCTGTGCACGTAGACTCCTAAAGTATGGGCGAAAGGCCATCACAGATCCTGCTAAAATGCTTTACTTCACAAAGGCAGCAACTAGGAGATTCCTAATAAGTGCTTTGGAAAGAGTGGTTGAATGAAGTAATAGTCACACATTAAGAAAATAATACTATTTGGCAAATTTGAAAGATAAATGTCTTTTCTTTTTTGCATTGATTAAATTTTATTTGAATGTGCTTGGTGACAATTGGAAGAAAATAAAGGAATATCTTCCGCTAAGAAGATGACAGAAAGATTTGAATTTGAGTTTTCTAAAGACGCAAAAGGAGGAATACAAACAGAGAAGCAGAAATAAATAAGAAGGCAAAGCAATGCCTTCCTATCTCTGGTTGCTACACCGTAGCTCCATTCCTGGTCTTTCTCAGCTGACTCTTTGAGAAGAATGCTTTGCCTTGACTTTCGGGTCCTTGCCTCCAGTTTCATTTCTGAATTTGGTCTTTGCAACTTCCTTTGGCTCTCTACTATTCCGTGTCTGAACACTCAAACCTGGCCGGAACTGCCTGCCCAAGAGGGGAACTCAGATCTATTATACTAGTCAAAGTCTTACAAATCCTGCCCTTTGAAGTAAGGTTGGTAGAGCAGTGTTTGTTGACTGCATTTTCCTCATTTACATGCTCCAGAGAATATATCCCTAGGTTTCCTGATGTTGCCTAGATGCCATCTACTTAGCAGAGAACTAGGACGTTATAAGTTTCAGCCATGCATGAAATTTTTAGGTCCAAGACCCAGTCTTCACAAAGAGATGAAGTTCCTGCAGTTGTTTGCTATGCCTTTGGTTCCACCTGTTACTTGATGCTCCACTGTGGCCGTGGCACTTGACAAGCAGAATAGCCTGACTCTGTAAATTATATTTCCTATTCCTTGGTTGCTATTGGCATCATCTGACAGGGTATGGCCAAAGCCTTTAGCTTTATATTCCAAAGGGGAAACTTTTATTGAATAAAGGACTCCCTGCTTGCACACTGATTCGTTTAGGCTAGTCACCAGCTCATAACTGTGCCAAATGTGAAAAACTCATGTGTGATCTCTGGCATGACGTATTGACTGTGTCTTTGCAGAGTGCAGGAACCAGTCTATTTCAAAGACTTTGAACGGAATTCATGGACTGTCACATTGGAATACTTTCCTGGAGGGATTCAATACCAGATTCTAGATCCCCTGTTGCACCTGTGAGCCTGGCTGAGGAAGGTAGATTGAATAAAACTGAACCTAATGCACGACTCAAAAGTAATTTTTTGATGACAGAGAATGGATTAAACAGAATGTCAATCCTGACACAGTTGGAACGTCATGGAGCCACAGGTTTAGGAAGTGAGTCAATCTCTCTGGGAAGCTAAATTTCCTTAAAAGCTGCCAGTACCAACCTAATGCTATGAAATGCTTTTTTTTGTGTGTGTGTGTGAAATGCTTTTGAACTCTACACATGTGGCCACAGAATAAGCCGATCATCGTGCATCTTGGACTTTGTCAGGACTAGGGTTTGGGTGTGGACGATCACTGCTCAGGGAGGGAGTTAGCTGTGACCTCAAAGAATTCACCATACAGTTGGGGAGAGCAAGTATACAACTCATAAACTCTAGAAATCACTGAGGAATATGGTAAATGCCAAATGAAAGCACAGAACAAACATGTCAGGGTTCTCCAGAGACTCAAAACCAATGGGATATATGTGTACATATAGTTTAAGGAATTGACTCACTTGCTTATGGTAGCTGGCAAGTCTGATATATGTAGGGGAGACCAGCAGGCTGGAAACTCAGAGAGAAGGCAGGCGGAAGCTTCGAGGGAGAATTTCTTCTTCTCTGGGAAACTTCAGTTTTTTGCTCTAAAATCCTTCAATTGTTCAGATGACGCCACCCACATTATGAAGGCTGATCTCTTTTACTTAAAAATCAAGTGACTGTAGATGCGAATCCCATCTACAAAATCTATGCTGATGCTTGACCAAACCACTGGACACCATAGCCTAACCAAGTTGACACATACAATTAATCATCACAGTCTTGAAAGATTGGGGGGATTTGATAGGCAGAGGAACGCAAAGAACCTGCCGGTAAGAAGAATGGAGGAAGAAGATGTTTGGAAGGTGGTGAGAGGATGAGGAGAGAAGAACAAAAGATGGAGGATTAAGCCATGGGACTCACCAACCTTAACCAATCCATATGGGGTGCAAAGTGACAGAAACCCCATAGTTTCTTTTGCTGCCTAATATTTTAGTTGAACAAGCATTGCTGTTGTTTACTAGCGATTTTCCAACTGTCAAGACATTAATGCTCTTTCTCTGCAAAGTCCTGGGTGTCTCTGTATAGTAAAGCCTGTTTCTGCACCTTGTCCCTTGCTTGTGATTTGGGGGGCAGTTTTGACTGGGTTGAGCTACTGCCCATGATGCAGAAGTATGGCCATCTTGAGGTAGCCATGTCTAGTCCTCTAGGATCCTTTTGGGAAAGATGATGTGGCTGATGTCCTTAAAATGGAGTGTTGGTAAGGATGACAGGACTCTTCCATAGCCAAGGAGGGAAGATTGCTCAAATTATAATTAGCATAAGGAGTTGAGCATTTACTGACTCCAGTTACCTGCCCTGATATCTCTTTACTGGGTGGCCATAGGCCAGAGAGAGCCATCTCAAGCATGAAGAGCCAAAGGGAAATTTTTGGAGGTGCTAGCCTCTCTCAGACTCCCCATTTCTACTTCCTCTTTCGGAGAGATCCCATCTTTTGTCTTCTGAACCTAGGGTGCCACACATCCTCTGCATCACAGAGGCCCCCCATGTGGGACTGAGATATTATTTGTTTTTCTTAGGGGTCAGAGGCTGCTTAGGTCACCTTTGTCTCCCTGTAGGTTGGACACTCATCTAAAGATGGTTTCTGATCATTCTTCTAGGAAGTTCTGGCTCTCTCTATGTTGGTTCATTTCTCAGGGATCAGTGTCATCCTATTTGCCCAGCACACACAGGCACAAGGACTATCCAGACACAGTACTACTATGCCTTGGCCTTAAAATGATCTAGCCCATTTTTTTTTAAATCATTGTCTAAAGTAGGACATCAGAGAGTGCCACAACAGGAGCAGTTCCTCAACATTTCATGGTGCCGCCATCTCAAAAGTGTTTTTGGAACCAGCAAATGTATCATAATATGACAAGGTTTTCTCATTCCCTCTTGGTACTGTCCTTTGCTCAGCTTCCCTACAAATAATTGACCTAAAGTCCATTTTAGGATATCTTGACAGGTTCTTCGCCTGCACAGGAGATTTTTAACAAAGAAAATTCAGTTTGGTATCCATAAGCACACACTGCTCTCTGCATATCAGTCATTCTCCCACGGGGGCAATTAAATCCAGAGAACAGTGTAATGGAATAAGTATGTTGAGATTCAGCCACCAGTTTATCAAACCACAAATAATTAATAATACAATAAAACATCCTTTCATTGCCTTGAGGGAATACAAACTAATAAACACTGTAAGACATCAGAACAAAGATTTTATTTTTAGATGGGCACAAAGAGTAAAAAGGAGGATGTGTATTGTCATATCCCTGGTGTGTGTGTTTGTGGGATGAGATGGGCAAGAAGATGTACTGTATCATTTTAACCCTGAGGATTATACCTTTTGATGAAGCATGCTGAGTTCATGCACATTATCTTAGTTTCCCAGCTGTGATAAAAAATACTATGCAGGGGAAGCAGATGTGGCTCAATCAATAGGGCTCCCGTTTACCATATGGGAGGCCCCGGGTTCGATTCCCGGGGCCTCCTGGTGAAGGCAAGCCAGCCCGCGCGGCGCGGTGAGCTGACGCAGCAGGATGATCCGGCGGATGGAGATAAGCAGACACAGAAAAACACACAGCAAATGGACACAGCGAGCACAAGCAGCAGGGGGGGATAAATAAATAAATAAAATCTTAAAAAAAAAACAACAACTATGCAATGGTCAGTGTAAACAAAAGGAATTTATTGGCTCATGATTTTGAGCTAGAAGCTCAAAATCGAGGTCTTCAAGACAATGCTTCCTCCCTGAAGACTGGCATTCTGGGGCTGCTGCTGGCCATCCTTGGCATTCCTGGCTTTCCCATCACATGGCAACGCATGTGGCAGCAGCTTCTCCTTTCTCTTCCAGGTTCCATTGGCTTCCAGAGTCTACTCCTCCCCGGTGTCGGTCTCCCGCTATGACTGGATTCCATTCTGTTTATAACGGACTTGTAGTCTGGATTCACACCCACAGGAATGGATTAAAATTAAGAATGTGTTTTTTTCTGGTGTACAGAATTCAATTTACCACACACAGAAATAATCAGCTATGCCATTTCTCCCTTTTTTGGGAAAAGGAAGCTGCTGTTTTCTTTACAAACCACTGACTGACAACGCTCTAACTCTTCCAGGCTGAGCCTTCCACCAGGTTATCAGAGTTCTTATTTGTAACCTGGGCTTTGTGAGTAAATGGACTGGGAAAAAATGTTTCACTTCATTTTCCAGTGTATTCTTACTGTGCTTCATTTACTCTTGCCTTTTCTACGATTTAAAAGGAAATAATATCGGAAAATCCATTATCAATTTCAGGCTGTATTAGTCAGGGTTCCCTCAGGAAACAGAACCAACAGGAGATATCTGTCAATAATATGAGATTTATAAGAGTCTCTCACGCAACCGTGGGGATGCACAAGTCCAGGTTCCGCAGGCAGGCTGCAAGTCAGGGGCTCCAATGAAAGTCCAATGAAAGTCCTTGATGAGTTTCTGGGAGAAGTTGGCTGTCCAACAATGAGCTGGGAAATTCTCTCTGAATGTTGAAATCACTTCCCCTTTTAAGGCATTCAACTGATTGGATAAAAGCATCACCCATTGATGATGCAACCTCCCTGACTGATGCAGATGTAATCAGCCATCCACACAGTAAACTCACTGGTGGTCAAAGTCCATAAATGCTCTTGTATTACAATTAGCCCAGTGCTTGCTGGACCAAACACCTGGACACAATTACCTGGCCAAGTTGACACATTAGCCTGACCATCACACAGGCCAATAAGATATACCATCTAGTAAGCTATTCAGTTCTTTTAGTAGTCTCATTATAACTTCAGAGCACCAGAAACTCCAGCTAGATTCCACACCCAGCATTGCTACCAGGCTGTGAAGCATCATCAATTTAGACCCCAAAGCCAGGCAGTAGAGGTAAATCCAGACTAAAGCAGCCTATAAATGTTGGTTTTGACCTTTTCTTATAAGGTAAAGAACTTGTGGTAATATTGGATTAAGTCTTCACTTAAGCAGAATCTATTTCCCCGAATGCATCAGAATCTTCAGGTGTGTGTGGGAGCAAGGGCTGGTGCGGAAGGAACACACGTGCTTCGTTGTCTTTCTTACCTGGAGATCTCCTACTCACCTCTGTTTGAGAGTCCCTCCCCCAGGAAATGCTCCTTGACTGCCCAGAGAACGTTGGGGTTTATCGCTGATTCCTCACTCCTCAGCAACGGGCACCAGCTCCAGTATAACATCGACTCTCCTGGGATTATTTGCTTGCTGTCTGAGTTTCCCACACACTCAATCCTGCTGGAGCAGGGACCATTCCCTGTTCCTTTCTGAATTCCCAGGCCATAACACAGCTAGTTAAATGGATGACGACAGACTGGCTGAGGGAATGGATGGATGGATGAATGAATGAATGAACAATGACACTGAAGCTGTGTTTAAAGGGATCCTCAGGGAACCAGAAGAGAATTCCTGTGGTAAATGAGTAAGTTCTTGAACCAGTGACGGGTTGCCTTGGAGGAGAACTTCTGGAGAATTTTTACCAAAGGGACACTAAAAAAATGTATCCAAGCGTCTCAGCCTGTAGCATACCCACAATCCATGCCTCAGGTTGCGTACTTATCTCATTTCTAGTTTCTTGTTTCTTAATAAACTCTTTACTCCCTTGCCTACACAAAAACAAACAAACAAACAAACAAACAAACAAAAAACAAGTATCCAGGTTCTCCAGGGAAACAGAACCAACAGGAAATTGGAGAAAGAGAGAGAGAGAAACAGAGAGATTTATATATATACATATTATAGATGGATGGATGGATGGATGGATGGATGATAAATTGATTGATTTTATGGAATTGATTCACATGATTGTGGATTGTGGGGGCTGGCAGGTTCAAATCTGTAGGGCAGGCCACCCGGCTGAAAACTCTGGTCAGAGTTGCTGTCGCAGCCTTGAGTCCACAATCTGAAGGGGAGACCAGCAGGCTAGAAACACAGAGAGGAGTAGATGTGGTAGCCGTGAGGCAGACATTTTTTTCGGGAAACCTCAGTTCTTTGCTCTTTAAGGCCTCAAACTGATTGGATGAGGCTCACCCACATTATGGAGAGTAATCTCCTTTCATTAAAGTAGATGAGATCTGCATCTACCATCAGCTCATCACATCTACACAATACCTTCACAGCATCATCTCGGCCAGTGTCTGGCCAAACAACTGGCCAGCACAGCCTGGCCACGTCGACACGTAGAATTCACCCTCGCCTGAGACCAGGCAGCCCCTCTGAGGCAACGAGGACAGCAAGACTGATGCCAAAGCCCGCTCTGTGCGCAGACCACCTGAGGGCTCTTGGGCCTGCCGACGTTCACTGCCGTCAGGGCTGTGGGTTGCAGGGCTCTCCGCCCGCTAGAGACCGCCTTGTGCCCAAGTGTGTTTTCTGATATTCAAAGATCCTCCGGGAGCCCGACCCCAAAGCATTCACTGAGATGGACTGGCACCCACTACCATGTGTAGAAACACGAGAGATAGAGGCCCTTTGGCAGCGAGCTACCTAGATGCGCCCAAAGCTTCAGTCTTCCAGGGTGTGCCAAGAATGAGGCAATGACTTTAACAAAAGGGGAAAACAAGGGAACGACCATAATTTGCGGCATGGGGTACGGTAACTTTTGCAGCCTTCGGGCCAATTTGTTTCTTTCTGATGGTCTCTGGCTGAGTGTTAGGTCAGTTGCCGAATCCCCTAGCCAGCCCTGTGGCTGGCAAGCTGGCAACCACGGGCGGGCCCAGCTTCTCAGAGAGAGGGCACAGGGGTCTGCACAGACAAGAACTTCATCAAGGTCGAATCAAAATTCAGGAAAAAATGCTGGCTGTAGGGAAGAATTAGGCTTTAAATTCGTTTTCAGTGTAGGTCTATTTCTCTCCTATGCATTTTTTAAGTCCCCCAAGCTTCAGGCAAAGCTTCCCCTTGCCCGATTGTCCGTTTTGTTGACTTAAAAAAAAGTGTTTCCAGCCTGGTCCATGTACATGAGGACGTAACTACCATTGCTTTCCATTTTAATCTGAATTGGAATGAAAGGGAATTATTATCTCTTAAAGCCTTTTTTAAGGGTTTGTTCTACATAAATACATATGAAGCCACTTTTGACTTACCTATGCCGTAACGACTTAAAAACAAACCTGCCAGCAGAGGTGCCCATGTTAGAAAAAGGCGATTCACTAGACAGCTGGGATCATATTTACATAAGTGAAGGGGGAATTACAATCAATTAAAGGTTCAAAGACCCACCCAGTAGATGGGGTCTGGTCTGGAGGCTCTCACATGTGCAGATTTGAATTTCAGCATTTAGTCTTATTATTAAACAATCTTAGATGTTCCCAGTAAGAGTGAAAGAGACACCCTTAACGTTTTTGATCACATCAAAAGAAACATTAAATTTATGTCTATTTAGGTATTTTTACAATGATACTTGTCTATTCAAGCCGTTTTCCTGAGTGCTGTTTATGCAGAAATGGGCATCTGCTCAGCTCCCCAATTCAAAACAGAAATTTGCATAATATGTATTTGCATAGCAGCAAGTGGGTGGGGTTTAGGCAAGTGCACAGATGAACATAAAAATCAAATATGGGCAAGAGGAAACTCAATTTCATTATAAAAAAACCATGTTTGTTTAAACATAAAAAAGCTGTGTAAACAATCCAAATGTGTTTCCCGTAGTCTGGCCTACACGGCGCCCATTTTGCACTCATCCTTTTAGCAGCTCAGTTGAACAAATGCAAATAAACTTGGGCTGTTCACCAGAGACTTTAATTTAAAATTCAGTCCCAGAAAAAATATAAGAAAGAGGATTGAAACGGGCTGCTGTGCACCATCCTGGAGACAAAAAAATGACACAAAGATTAAAAGATGTAACCAGAGGATTTTTGAAAATTATTCAAGCAAAGAACATGGGAAATATTGCACAAAAACAGAAAAAGCTTAAAAGAATTTGGAGGTGAAAGCAAGGAAGAGTAGGAGTGACAAGGATATGGATGGAACATAGGGATGGCAGAGAATAATTTAGGGAGACCACATTCCTGTAACAAAGAAAGGGAAAGAGAGAGATCATAGACAGATACTGACTTGGGAAAAAGTTTTGGCGCAGATACAGAGCTCAGTTTGGTTGAGCACAACACTAAACATACAGCTAAAATTGTGTGGACATGAATCTCACCAAAATGTATTGTCATCTGCGGTCAGCAAACAAGACCATAATGCTAGGTTTATCATAACACAAACTGTGTAATAACGCGGGCATTAATCACCATCAAAACTGTATTAGGAGAGAAGATAGCCAAAGAGAGCTTAACTGACAGCAAGTGGCCATAAACCTGTCCAAAAACTAATTTGATTACCGTCATACCAGCATCTGTGCCACTTATGAGGGTTCATTTTTTTGATGAAATTAAGTAGACAAGTCATTCATGCGTATAATAGACATCTAAATCATGGTGAACATGTTGCTGGCAACAGAAGTAGCTAAAGAAAGTGTGGGATTGTTAGAGGGTATGAATATAGAACCAACCCAATGGAGGCTGTCTTCTGCCCAAAAGGTGGGGACAAAATGCCGTCAAAGACGCTTCGGATGAAGACAAACACCAAGTGAGAAATACGTGGCCACAAAGTCAGCTGGGGAAATTCAGGGAATGCTGGTTGTTTACAAGAAGGAATGTTTTGCCAGGATAAACTCTCACTCTTTATGGGTCATAAATGTCCAGCAAACAATCTGTTTTATTTGGAGACAGTTGGATCTGTTGGGTTTTAGTCTGGACAGGCGGAATTGTGGGATGTCACATTTAATGACGGTCTAGAGAGAGACTGGACTGTGCATGTTGAGTAAGAGAAGGAATGGGCCTGGTTAAGAATTTAACAGCTGTGTTCCACCTACCCACTCACTTTTTTCCAGCTAGGTATTTTAAAAGAATCTGGAAGTCTATCCAATTTGTGCTTAGATAAAGTTGTCTTAGAAAAGCTGTGGTTTTCTTTTTTTTTTTTTTAAGGATTTATTATTTATTCATTTATTTACTTTTATCCATTTTTACACCCCCACCCCCTGTTTTTTGTTTTTGTTTTGTTTTTTTGCTGTTTCTGTGTCCATTTGCTGGGCAACTCTGTATCCTTTTCCTGCCCTCTCTTCTCATCCTTCTCCTCCTGTCTTCACTGGAATTCAATCCTCAGAACTTCCAATGTGGGAGAGAGGTGTCCTACCACCTGTGTCACCTTAGTTCCTGGTTTTTAGGTGCATCTCGTCTTGGGTCTCCCATGTGTCACTCTCCTGTTACGTCATCATCTTGCTGCATGGCTTGCGGGGCCTGGCGACACACCCGTGCACAAGGCCTGGCAGCTCATCCACGCACAGGGCCTTGTGGCTTACCCGCGGACAAGGCCTGGCAGCTCCTGCTCGCAAGGCCTGACGGCGCACCTGAGTGCGGGGCCTGGCAGTGCACCCGCAGACGGGGCTTGACGGCGCACCCGCTCATGGGGCCTGGTGGCCCACGCACCTTCTATATTTTTCTTTTTTTTAATTTATACCAGGAGGTCTTGAGGATCGAACCCAGGTCCCTCCACATGGAAGACGGATGCCCAACCACCTGAGCCACATCTGTCCCCCTGGTTTTATTTTCTGTGTATTTTTTTTTAACTTTTTTAGTCCTTCAGTGAAAGGATATCCCTTTCCAAAGATTCTAAATTATTCAAATGATTAGAGGATTGATAACTGCTCACTGACGTAGTGTAAATATATATATATATATGCTCCAGCATTTATTTTGCAGATATAAGGGTTCATTTTAAAATATGTGCTGCATGTGAAAATCCACGATGCATTTGAATAAAACAAAGAGCAGTTTATTTTAGGCACAGGAGGTCAAAAATGCTCAGTACAGGTTTCTGTACCACATCAGATTAGGCGTGTATTATAAATGTGTGTATTATAAATGTGTCTCCTGCCTGTCCGATAATCTCATCCTCGAGACAAAGCCATTTTTCTGTGTACACGTCTATTTGGTATATTGCCTTCCATATGGGTGACAGCTTTGAAGAGAATAAATAAACTTGAGGAACAGGAAATGTGCCTTTTAATACCAAGACTGGAAGCACCTCTCCCAGGAGCGTCTCAGGGAAACACTCCCAGGACAGGCACTTCTCCCCAGCGCCTCCGGGAACAGGGGGCTGCTAAGACGGAACACCTTGGGGCTGCTGCCAGGTCGCCTCCAGCGAGGGGGAGCTGCCTGCGCGCTCGCCGAAGCCTTGTAGGCCTCGCGTCTTACCTGAGTTTGCAGATGGGCCATTTCCCAGGTGGGCCTGGCCAAACGCTCCTCATTAATCATGGCTTAAACCTCTCTCAGCGGGAGGACCTCAGGTTAGACATCATTTGGAAACAAATTGGGTGAAAAATAGCTCTGACAATAAGGAGCCCACACGGAACTCCCCTGTGAGGGCTTCCGCAGTGTGAAAACAGACTCTTCCAAGACACTAAATGGTCTGTCAGTTAGTGAATGACATTATAATCCAGTTTTATGTCAGATGCGGCTCGAAGCAGTTGCTGCGAGCTGCAGCCTTTTGCTGCTGTTGTGTTTCCAATTCTCCAGCCTCACTTAATTTATGAAGAGGGTTTAGATTAGAAGCTGAAAGGTGTGTGTGCGTGTGTGATAGGTGCAGTAAGCATATGCACAGGCACACAATCGCAAACAAGCCCGGCCATATGCTGCCTCACTAAAAATGATACTTGTTCAGCTATCCTGGCGGAACCGGAAAAATCGCAAGGGGACAAAGCCCTAAACTGAATGATCTTCTATGACATAAAAACAAAACAAAACACAAACCCGGAACCGCAGCAACATGATTTGTCCTCTGGGTGAGAAACACTCAGCTGCTTTTCTTTAAATGCATTCCCAGGGGAAGAAGCTGGGATAAATGAACTCTCCTTGCCCTTTTCTCGAAGGTAACTGTGTGCTTGCCTGAAAGTGACAGCTATGTTGGTTTAGAGTTATTTATGCTAAGAGACTGCATCTGAATTTCCCGTAAACTTATGCATTTTGTCTGCCACCTACTATCAGTCTCATCCTAGGTTGACCTAGTGGGGAAAAAAATGGAAGCTAGTTCCCCACCTGTGTGTTCTTGGCACAGGGATTCCATTTGTGAAAAGAACATTCCAAGGACCAACTTCGCCCACCGTGTCCTGAGTGAGCCCCATGAGTTAGGAGAGGGGAGGGGGCCGGGTGTGGGGAAGGTCGCGAGGGCTTTGTCGCAGCCCCCGGTCTGCTCTACCCCAGAGACTCTTCCGCAGACCGTGGCACTGGCGCCTTCGCATGCAGCCAGCCAGCCCATTTCTCTGACCCTCGTCTGGGTGGAAACCCTCGCTCCCTTCCCTGCGGGCTCTCAGTGCGGCTTCCTGAGGCTTCCTGAGTTGGGCCCTTTTGGGGATCCTGGCCCTGGGGTTAGAGATTCCTCTATTTTCCCACTGCCACATGCCATTCTTCAGGGAATGTGTGTGAAGGATGTTTCCCAGCTCACGGCTTGGAGAAGAGCCTAAAGTAGCAGATATTAGCCATCTGGGAAGTAGGAATTCTAACACTCTACACTTCCACTTGCTCTGTGTGTCGGGACACACGGCAGCAGTGTCAGCACCTAGGCGAGGACTCAGTCTGGGTCCCTCACTCTCATGCATCTGTTTCCTCTGGGCGACGCTCGTCAGGTCCACACTTCCCCCGAGAGCTCCCGACACCAGGTATGTCAGCCAACCCCCTATTTGTTACCTCCACGCGGGTGTCCCGTGAGCTTTTCTCACGTCTGCGCCCACAGTTAAACTCTTTAGTTTCCTTCCTTCCTCTTCACACACCGGCAGCTTCACACGCCGGTGCTCACACCAAATCACCTTTATCCGCTGCTTTCCTTAGCCCTTCACGTAGATCTATTGGCAAGCCTTGTCTGTCCTCACTCGCCGAAGCCCTTGAACGTCTCTCCACTTCATTTTCCAGTAGATGGAAAAGAGGATGTCTCCACTGGATAGTAACAGAAGGGATTGACTGTACCCTGCACAGTTACCTGTGAGTCGCCCAAAATGTGTGCACAGCCTGGGGGGTGGGGGTGGGGAGAGTTTAAAACTAATTGCCTGCCGCCCAGCAGAGCACCACCTCACCGTGAAACCTAAACGGAGTTATACAAAAGCACGGTTCTTGCTTGCTTATCTCGACTGTGGAATGAGCCTTATATTTACTACAGGAGCAGCTTCGGGTTGTGGGGAGACAGGAAGGCTCCCATCCAGCGCAAAGCTGCAGGGACCAGCTGGGAAAATCAGGAGAGAAGGTGGTGGGAAAGGAACTAACATTTACTGAACAGCTTCTATGTTCTAGGCTCTGTACTAGATTTCAGAGCCATTTTGCAACATTACCATGAAGTAGGTACTATTTATCCTTGTTTCATGCATGAGGAAACTGAAAAAGTCTAAACAACCTGCCCAAGGTCAGGTCCATTCATTCCTTTTTTTTTTTTTTTTTAAGATTTATTTTATTTGTTTATTTCTTCCCATCCCCTTGTTTTTTCACTTGCTGTGTCTGTTTGACTTCCTTGTATCTTAAGTAGGCCCCAGGAGCTGAACCTGGGACCTCTGATGTGGGAGGGAGGTCCCTAATCACTTGAGCACCTCTGCTCCCTGCTTTTGTTGTGTCTCTCATTATGTTTTTTCCTCCCTGCATCTCTTGCTGCATCATCTTGTTACATCAGCTTACTGTGTCAGCTTGCCATTTTCTTTAGGAGGCACCGGGAACTTCTGCTCCACGCTTTGTTGTGTCTCTCATTATGTTTTTCTTCTTGTTTCTCTTGTTGTGTCAGCTTGCAGTGCCTGCCCATCGTGTCAGCTCTCTGTCGTCTTTGGGAGGCATCAGGATCTGAACCAGCGACATACCATGTGGTAGGCGGGAGCCCAGTCGCCTGAGCCACATATGCTTCCCTCCTTTACTCTTTATTCACAAGTGTTTATCAAGTGCCACTGCCTGCCAGGTGGTGTTTCTAAGGGCTGGGAAGAGAGTTGAGAAAAAAGTGACCAAGGCCCTGACGCCAGACAATGGATTCCACAGGCAGGAGACGGACGACACAGCTTCTGAGCAAACGAACCCGTCAGTGCAGCCATTCCTCACTATTCCCAGAATCCATATTTGCAAATTCCCCGCCTCACTAAAATTTGTTTGTAACCCCAAACCAACACCATGGAACTTTCAGTCATTCATGGACATGCATGGAATGGTGAGAAATTTGAGCTGCCCCCCAAACACTTTTCCAGCTGCTCTTGAACCAGGCAAGGCGCTCCGCCTTGTTTCCGCTCTCACGCTGTCAACAAGTGTTCTTTCCACGGGCTGCTTAGTTTTTCTTTTTTCAGTTTTTATTTTTTCTTTCTGTTGGCGATTTCACTGTTTAAAATGCCCCCAAGCATAGCCCTGAAGTGCTGTCAAGTGATCCTAGGTGCAAGAAGGCTGTGATGTGCTTATGGAAAAAGCACGTGTGTTAGATCAGCGTTGTTCAGGCGTTGTTCAGGCGTTGTTATAGTGCTGTTGGCCATGAGTTCAAGGCTAATGAGTCAACTATGTATGTTAAATGAGGTGTCTTTATACAGAAGCACACCCAAAACAAGGGTACATGTTGATGATTTGATGACAATGATATGGCTAGAGGCCGGCAGGAGCCTCACCCTGCGTTTTCCCTAGAGCAGTAGTTCAGTGTTTGTGAAATTCAGTGTTTGCAGTGACTTTATAGAACAGAACTACCATGAATAACAAGAATTGACAGTAATTGCAGAGTGGTAAGTGCTGGGAAGAAAGTGTGGAAAGCTAAAGGAATTTCTGGACATAGGGTGAAGGGATGTAGATGCTAGACTTGCATGGGTAGCGAAGGCTTCTCTGAGGAGGCCGTTTCTGCAGATAGAATGATGAGGAAGAGGCAACCATGTGACTGTCTCAGGGAAGAGTGTTCCCAAGAGCGGGAAGAGCAGGTGCAAAGGCCCTGAGGCAGCAACAAGCAGTTTCAGGAAGTGAGAGAAGATGAGTGGGCCTAAAACACTGTAAGTAATGGCGAGTTTGGTAGAAGATGAGGTCAGGTGTCAAAAATATATTCTGGTCACCTTCCAGCTTAAAACCTACAGACGTAGGTCCTATTTTTTAGTGGTATTGAATAATAGGGATGGGCAGCAATTTATTTGATGGACATTTTTCACCAGTTATTTTCTTTCACAAATAATACTTGAATGAATGTTTTTATTCCAGTTGCCTGTAAGGTCAGGGGAACTAAGAGAAGATGAAACTTAAGCTAGTTTGGCTGTTTTCAGATTTTGCAAACGCCTCAGAGGGAAGGGAGTCTGTAGACATGCGATGCACCCAGAATTTGGAAAGTTAATTGTGTCTCTACTTGTCTGCAGCTCTGTAGAGCTGCCTTACTCCATTTAAGTTTGCTGGGACTCAACAGCATGTTCTCCTTTACTTTGAGTTTTCTCCAAAGACAAGAAGAGACCAAACTGTTGAATAAACAAGAGTCCATAAAACAGAAGTTGTACGAACCTGGGCAAGTCATCAAGGCTGAAATGGAACCAGAATTTGAAACTGAGTGGCTTGTGGGTTATTGCATCGTTCCAAGTTAAATTTCCAAGGGAATGACATTGCACATAAAGAGATTTCACCCCCCCACACACACACACCACCCCCACCTCTTCTTTCCACACTCTGGAGAAACAAGAGTGCAGGAGGACATAAAATGATTCTGATTTGAACAGATCAGAACTGAAACTGAAATAGAAAAACTCTACATTGCTCTTTATGTATGGCCAGGCTCTTAAATGTTTTCTTAATTTAATATCATAAACTCGCCCATGAGATTTTTACATGGAATTATAGACTCACAAGATTCCGGTCTCTACAAATTTGCTAAAATCTGAACTAAATCTGGATCTAGATCTATTGCTTCATATGGTGACCCAAAACTCCCATTGACCCTGGTGCAAGCATGTGTGACTAACGGATGGGAATTCACGAGTCCTGATGCTGGGGTGGCTTGGCATCTCACATCATGAAGTGGTTGTGCGCTGTGGCGGGATGAGGAAGAAACGAGAAATTTCACCTCCACAAAGAGTGTGGCCGTAACTGCCCTTTGGCTGAGTCTGGCTTTCTAGATAAAGTTGAGATGGTCTAGATAATCTGGGGGTCTTTGTTCCTTCATCCCCTGATGAATTCTAAGCGTGTCATTGATTCCAGGGTTAGAGGAAGGTACTGATACATACCCAATAAGCTCTAAAAATGTAGAATGAAAAAGAGGGGCTGCAAAGAATTGCAAGCCATCTGCTGAGCAGGTCCCGGGGATTGAGGGTTGGGAGGACGCAGGCAGGCTTCCCAGAGGCTGTGGCCAAGGGAACCACAAGTCAAGCCAGAGACCAAGAGAGGTGAGGTCAAGCTAAACATAGGTTGTCTAATTTATTTTAAAAATACATATGGCATGAGCATTTGCTGTGTCTTCTGGCAATGCCAAAATGAAGCAAACCATCTCTAGCCTCAGGGAGACTTGAAGATGATGGAGCTGAGCGGGGCCAGGTGATAGTCGGGAGTGGGGGGCACAGCCTCGGTCAAGATGATTCCACTGACTCCCACTGGCCGGCATTTGCTCCTAGACCTCAGTTCTGCAGGGAGCTGCTGATGACTTCTGATGGTTTCTGTAATAGTTTTAACTTCCAAGATGAATGGTGCCGATGAGATCAATGTACAGTTAGGGCAAACTACCCCAAGCAGATCCTGCCACCTTCATATGTCCTCATGGTCTGAACAGCCAAATTACTCATACGCTTGATGAACTGACAGACGTAGAGTTGTTCAGATTGCTCCAGGGAGCAGAACACTTTATTGACGCCCCTGTGTATAGAGATGGACAAATCACCAATTAATATACATTTTTAAAGATGGCACACAACTTGAAATAAAATTGATAGGGTAGAAACTCCTAGGTAAAATTTGCCTTGATATTTTCACCTCAATTTCTAAAAGAATTCTCTTCTTGAGTAGAACATGT
Organism: Cabassous unicinctus; assembly: GCA_029593785.1. NCBI lineage: Eukaryota > Metazoa > Chordata > Mammalia > Cingulata > Chlamyphoridae > Cabassous > Cabassous unicinctus. The sequence goes on along the minus strand of JAQZBX010008166.1, from coordinate 22,379 downwards.
CACAGTGATTCACTGTAAAACTTTGTTTTGAATTCAGCACTCGTCTTTGGCCTCAGAGTTCCAGCCAGCTTTGCACCAAATGGCTTCGAAAATGACTTTGATTGTCTCTCTGATCCAACGGCAACCCCCTATGTCACTTCTGTCCTCTCCACCCCTCCCCATAGCTGCCTCCTGAAGAGCAGAAGGTGGAAGTTGAGCATATCTAATCTGTGAGGAAATGCAACGAGTATCTTTTTCTAGTTCATGTTCTTTACAAGTAGCTTGAGATTCGATCCGAGTCCCTGCTCACATCTGTGGCTTATTTGCCAGGAGTGGTCCCACCCACCAACTGCTCTAGCACAGATCTCTGCTGGCCCAGGGGCCCTCTCTGAGGAGTGGGGAATCCTGGGGGTCCCTGACTTCTAGGGGCCTGGGGATGGGAGCTGGATAACAGAGCACTGGCTTCGAAGGATCAGGAAAGGGGATTTCCTGTATGGCAGGCAATCCATATTTGTCTTCATTTCAAGGAGAACAGTCAAGGGCTGAGAACACTCCAGAACTGAGAGGGGAAGAAAGAACAAGACTGAGAACAAAAAAAAAGCGTCCCTGTCCAACGGCCGTGGAAGAAGCCGTCTATCACATGGTGTGAGGCACAGAATGACGCTTCTCACGTATCCATCTTCTTATCAGGGGTTGGAAGGTGAAAGATAAGCTAACATCACAACTGCAATGGCTAAAGTGCATTTAAACAGAACATACTCAGCTTCTAAGGAGAGTATTTCGCCCTACAAAACAAATCCCAAATAGTCTAAACACTATTAGAAAAATATTTTAAGTTATTCCCTTGCTTGTATACTGATTTGCATAACGCTTTGCTTTCAGGAAACAAAATGCTGGAAACATAATTAAGGCCCAGTTTGTAGCATTTGCTCTGACATTCCTTCCTCCCTTCCCAGAGGTGACCACGAGAGCTCTTCTCTTTGATGTTTTGATTTTCTTACCATATCCTTCAAGGCATGCTTTTTTTTTTTAACGGTATAATTTATGCATTCATAAACAATATACAGTGTTTTCTTTTTAAATCTTTTTATGAATTGCAGTTTTCTTTACCTAGAGCTCTGTACCTTGCTTTATTCACTTGACATATCTTTGTTGAAACATGTAGATCTAATTCATTCATTTTTTTTTAAACTTTTTAAAAACAATTTATTGAAGTATATCATTCATACATGAACATACATAAGCTATAAGTGTTCAGTAAACATCATGAACTTACAAAACAAACATGCATAACATCATACAGGGCTCCCACACATCACCCCCCCCACAAACACCCTGCATTGTTGTGAAACATTTGTTAACAAACCATGAAAGAGCATCGTCAAATATTACTGCTAACTATAGTCCGAATCTTCCTCCCCTATACATTTTTTTGAGGATTTATTTTTTTATTTACTTACTTACTTTTATCCATTTTTACACACACACACACACACCCTGCCCGTTTTTGCTATTTCTGTGTCCATTCGCTGGGCAACTCTCTGTTTCCTGTTTCCTGCCCTCTCTCTCATCCTTCTCCTGTCTTCACTGGGATTTAATCCTCGGAATCTCCGATGTGGGAGAGAGGCGTCCCACCGCCTGCGCCACCTTAGTTTCTGTTTTTTTGGTGTGTCTCGTCTTGGCTCTCCCTTGTGTCACTCTCCTGTTACATCATCATCTTGCTGCGTGGCTTGCAGGGCCTGGCGGCGCACCCGGGCACAGGGCCTAGTGACCCACGCACCTTCTATATTTTTCTTTTTTAAATTTTCACCAGGAGGTCCCGGGGGTCGAACCCAGGTCCCTCCATATGGGAGACGGACGTCCAGCCACACAAGCCACATCTGTCCCCCTGCTATATCTCTAAAGGTTGACCAAAGATACCCAAAGTTACAGTCTTTTCCCATACAGGACGGTCATATAATAAATCAGGTTTAGTTTGTCACCAGCATTCTAGAAACCAGACTTAGGGAGAAAAACCAGGTCTGGGGACACATGCATGGTTGCTAATATGGCGAATGTTTAGCCTACCCTGATTATCACAAAATCAGGACAGCAAGAATATTCGCATTCATTCATTTTTAAATGACCTATAGTATTCCACTGTACTAATAAGACACAATCAGTGTATTCATTCTCTTCCTGATGGACGTTCATGTTGCCTCCAATATTTTGTTATTGCATTAAGATCCTGGTTTTGAGACAGGAAGTGAACTCATCTTAGCGTGAACATGAAAGTACTAGTGCAAAAATAATAATGTGATGTAAGTATCCCTCTTTTTGTTGAAGTAGCATCTAGCAATTTGGGGATCTCAGCCCTGGAAAGGGTATGTTCCTAAATGAAACACTTTAATACCATTTTACCCTGATCAAATATGTCCAGGCCAGGGTCCTTACTCAACACAATGCCATTGAGCCTTATTAATCGGGCAATCCATACATGCTTGACCACTGAATGCTTGGACGAATGAATGAATGAACCGCTTCATTTAAACTAAGTCACTGACTTGACTTGTAGTTTTTCTCCGTCTTTGAGGTAACTATTGATGACTGTATAATAAGCCTGGTAATAGTTATTATTTGTTGAGTTTCTCCGTCCAGCAGTTACGCACATTATCCTCAAGAAGGAGGAGCCTGAAATTCAGAACATCTGTGAAATGTCAGGACTCTCCTGGCACCACTTCGGGTCACCTCTACAAGAAGGCTCTTTTCTGAGTAACCTGTAAGCATTAGACAATTCTGTGATCACAAGGCCCCAGTTTTGAATTCCTCTCAGGACGTGGAGCTCATGTGACCTGAGCCAGCGTACCTTTGTGAGTGATTGCTCTCCCCCAGGCTGTCCTACCAGAAAACCAAAGGCCAGGAGAGGCGCTAGGCTTTCAGGAAAAACACATAGAAGATGAGGTCGTGGGGATTTGCATTTAACCGAGATTCTCAGATTCCTGTCAGTACTCAGTTCATCATGGGCTCTTCAGAAGACTTTCTGTGGATGGTTAAATAGGTAGGTATTTAGGCTAACAAACAAAGTTTGGCAGGGAGCGAAGAGTCTATGGTTTCAGAAGCAACACATTTAATACTTCAGCTGGGGTTGGGGTTACATTAGCAATATTATAGTTCTGATGAGACATCTGAAGCTCTTTGCCTAAAAGAGGACAAATTATGGGCCTGAGTACATAGTGAATCACCAGGGATTTCCCAGAAAGTCAAACTGGGAAGCTTAAAATGCATTTTGCCTCCTCTGTAGTAGCTTCTGTGGGACCCGAGTAAGTTATGAAATGAATTATTAGAAAAGTCCGCACTTGGGTGCTGATTTCTCCACCCACATTGAGAGCTTTACCTTGCCAGGGGAGACAAATCTCAATGCTATTTCTGAAGCTCTCTGCTTCCTCATCTTTCCCATGCTATGATGCTCTTATTCTCGGAGGGAGAGAAAAAGCAACATGACAGACTAGGAGGACATCAAGGGATTTCTCCATACTTACCTTCGGCTAAGAAAAGCTTCGATGTCTGGGATGTTAACATCGTTCAGTTTCTCCAAAAGTGAGCAAAGCCAAATCCCAGTTTGACATTTCACAATTTTCATAGAAATGCTGATTTTACAAAACACATAAACACACACACATTCAGAAGTAGTAAATGATTGTCAAAGGTAAAATAAGAAGAAAGCAACAATAAACATCAAAGAGCGAAATCCTGATCATCAGCAGTTTACTAAGAACTCCTGTCACATTTTGAACACTGTCTACGTGCCAGGCGAGAACGAAGCCCCTTACGTGCGTTATGTTATTTGATCCACCACTGCCTTTGTTGGTAAGTACCAACATTGTCCTGTGGAAGCCGAGGCCCAGAAGATTTAAGTAACCTGCTCAGAGTCATGCAGAGCCAGGATGCACCCCCAGCAGCCGCACTGCGGTCCCTGCTCTGAGCCCTTGAGTGAACGGTATCCCACTCTTACGGCCATTCAGGAAAGCTCTAAATGCTCCTTACTCCCAGCATAGAGATGCAGAGAATTCTCACCCTGGCCCCAGGTGGGTCATGTTCCCTTGGTGACAAACATGGCGAAGCTGGCTTTTGTCGCCTTTCCCTTGAGATAGTCCTACTAGAAGAAGGAACTATGTGACTTTATAGAAGGGCTGTAGAGCAATCTTCATGGCCAGATTCCATGAAAGCATTCCATTCCATTCCCTGGGCCTATGAAAGCCAACTCAATACTTTCTCTCCAGGAAAATGGCTAAGGGATCAAACCAAAAAGGGGAAAATGGAAATTGCCAAATTCTGGCTGAGGAACCCTGGGGAAGTAGACTCCGGGAAAACCCCATCTCATCACCTAGCAAAGAAAAAGGAAGGAATCCCGGCATTTACAAAAGCCATCTCCCAAAACAATCCCAACCACAAGTGTGCCAGGACAAATCTCTGAAAGAGTTGTCAGGATCTCAGGAAGAAGAGAGGTTCCAAAGAGGCACGCAGCCAATGTAATTAACAGTGCTTCCATGGCAGGCTGCCTTTGGATTCCCAGCCCCGAACCGAGGGGCTGGGAGCACACGGCTGAGCCAGCCATTGCCCGGTCACAATATGTCTGCACCTTGATGCCAGTCCCTGGAGAGCCCGGGGCTGCTGCCAGCCTCGCTCATCACGCGGCATTAGTGGGCGAGCGAGTGCCGTGGCGTGGCAGCTCTGCACAGCGGTCACCCAGCAAGAAGATTTATTGCTCTATTTGACAGTCTGTTATTCACTAACTGAGCATGACGCATCTGGGATTTGGGATCATCAGCTTGACATCTAACAGGAGAATGAACCTTTGGGAGGAGGAGGTAGTGGGGGAGCGAGCGGAGGAGAGCGGCAGTTTTCAGAACGGAGTTTCCATTGCCCCCTGACCCCGCTTGCTGGTCCAGGCTTGAGGTCAGGCTGCAGGACTCTTGAGGCTGATGCAGAGTCCTGGACTCTGCCGGGAAAGGTCTTCGGGTTCTGGAAAGGGACAGGCATCATTTCTGTTGACTCCTCACCTTGTAGAAATGCACCTTCCACGAAGAAAAGAGAAGCGCTGGCTTCCTCTTTCCCTCCTTGGCAGCCGAAGCAAAGCCTGGTTGCTGGAGGAAAACGAGTGTCCCCGCGGAAGGTCACCCTTACACAGCTGTAGGGCTGCAGCTGGCAGGACGGCCCCTCGCCCCTTTGCCATGCCCTGGCCACACGCCATCAGCTGCACCTTCTTCTCTCCTCTGCCCAGCACCCCCTGCACCCTGCCTCTAGGCAGGGGTGAAGACAAGATCTTTTCTTGCCCAATATAAAGCCACGGTCTGTCCCCAGCAACACCGCCAGCTCCACCTTTGTCGTGAAGACGAACGTGGGGCTCACTCATGGTCGGAGGCATACTTGATTTAATCTTCATGGATCCACTGGGAGCCACAGCTCAGAGGTCCGGGGATTAAAATGGCAAGTTTGCGCCATGCATTCAAGGCAGTTAAGGCAATTTGTTTCACCTGCTACTAAGTGCTCCAAGGACGTCTGTGTCCTGGCTGAAAATAGCACACGCACACACATTAAAAGCAGCTAGTCGCTGAGGCTTATATTCTAGCAAATAAATATAAGGTGGAACAAAAGTTTTAATGCCTGGTTTCTGCCTTTTGCTCCCGTGTGCTTCCCCCTTATATATCTATTTCATCTCTGTTGATCTCCCCTCACTTTTTCTCCCGTCATCCTCTACCTCTCTGTTTCTGTCTGTCCATCCTTGCTCACCTGTTCTGCCTTCCCCACCCTCTCCCCTGACATCCCCTCCGGCTCAGCCAGTCGACAAAATGAGCACGACTGCGTGTCCCTGAGGAGGGAGCCTGGTCACATTTCCTCCTAATTTCTTTTTCAGAACTCTGTAAAATCATCAGCAAAGATGGAAGAGAGGGAAGGACCCGGGAGAACTGCTCCAAATTACTGTGAATAGTTTTAAAGTTGAATTAGGGTTTAGCTCTGTCTTCTTGCTGCAAAGGACATATAACTTCAAACACAGAGACTGTCTTTCTGATCATGTGTTGATTTGAAGGAATAAAAATATTCAAAAGCCTGCAAGCACGTGAATCGGTACATAAATTCTAGATGCTATATACGGATGGAGAACACTGAATTCCGGTTAACCAACTTAAGGACAGGAAAAGTCGACGGTGAGAAAAACATGCAGTTTTCCTACCAGGAACCGAGAGTGAATGGGAGTGAGCTGGTGAGTAGCAGAAGAAAACTACTTACCACACCTGCTTGGGACCAGGCAGAACAGCAAAGGGCAGAGACCTCGAGGTTCCTGGCACCAGAGAATCTCTGATTGTGGTTTTATGGTGTGGGGACATGAGGACTTGTGAGACCTTGTCCTGGTTGGGAATTACATTTTCTCTATTAATTACACTGTTCTGTAATCTTATGTCAGAGTGGTTGCAAGGCGGAAAGAGCTAGTGGTTTCTGGCTAACCCAATAATTCTAGGCTTGCTGAGGGTCCACAGGCTTCGCCTGCATTAGGTCTTTGGAGAAGGTTCAGGAAGTACCTGTCTTGGACTTAGGTCACCTTGGCTCCAGGCGCTGGGCACACTGGATAACTCGGGGCCCAGGAAGCTGTGGGCACTCAGGACTGCGGGCTTCTGCTCATTTCAGGCCATGCTGAGAGCTGGGCGGAGGCCACCGTCAGGCCCTCGGGGTCAGGAGATTCCAGGAGCGGCTGGAACCACCCTCAACATGCCGTCTTCCCCCAGAGCTCCAGCCAGAGCCCCCATCCCCCTGCTCAGCCAGGCTTTTCTCCTCACTGGCGCAGCTGCCCCCCTCCATCTACGGTCTTATTCAGAGCTCAGGAGGCTTTGCTAGCTATGCAGTTCTGCGTCTCCTGGAAATCAGGACGTTTCCTTAAAACTTCCGCGTCGTCACTCCGGGAGCCTGTCTCTGCAGCCCCCACCATCACCTACAGCGTGGCCGCTTCCTCCCGCACCACCCAGGGAAGTCGGCCTGGGACCACCAGAGCCTCCGGATGGCCCCCACGTGCGCCGTGCTCTGGGTGGTCGTGCAGCCCCCGAGCCCTTCTGCCTTGTTGCCTCCCCGCCATGGTTAGGGGTCCCCACCCGTTCCCGCGCGGCCACGCACTCAGGTCCATCTCAGGGGCCAGCAGCCGGCCACAGACTGGGCTACCTCCAGATCACTCTCGCTCTTTCCCGGATTCCCTGACAAACCACTGATCTGGCCTTTTCCACGGATCAAGGACTTGCGCTCCTTTCCTTTCCAGGGCAAGTTGAACAGCCGTGCGGACAGCCCGTGTAAAATCGTGCTTTCCCAATTCCTTTATGTCCACACCAGCAAGGTCCAGTCTCCCCTCCCCCCACGGGGAATCTGTTGGTGCCACTTCCACAGACTTCCCTCCATTTTATCCTCAACCCCAACCAAGCTGCGTAGGCGCCACCTCCGCCTCTCACAGAGCTGCTCTTGCTAAGTCACGTCTCCAGAAACCTCCACATGGCTCCTGGACGTTTCTATCTAAAGGTGTCCTAGGATGGCCTGCCCATCCCCAACCGCTGGGTCCAGGGGCATGGGGTCAGCCCTGGACGGGACCACACACCCCAAAAAGAAGCCAAACACCAAAAGAGGAAGAGAGGGGACACAATTTATAGTTTGGAATGAAACAGAGGAGCTTATCATCAACTCCTGTGGAGGTAAGAAAGGTAGGGAAGAGATGCCTTAATTATAATAATGGTAACACTAAGAACTATTATTATTTTACAAACTCATAAGGCACTTTTTCTGGGCCAGGCACTCACTGTCCTAAGGGTTTTAGATAGCATCACCTATTCTATGCTCCCAAAAGTCCTGTGAGACAGGCACTATTGTCTTCCTCATTTTAAGGATGAGAAAACTCAGGCAAAGAGGTAAAGAATATTGTCCAATTTCCCCAGCGAGGAAGAGGTAGACCAGGCAGATGGGCTCCACGCCTGGGCTTTTCACCGCCCCAGATGCAGCCTGCTGTTGTTGTTGCTGTAATTTGTACATCCTGGGAGTCAGTAAGTCCCTAGGGAACATATGTAATGAGATGAGAAGAGAGCAAGAGATGCTGCCCCTGGAGTGGGCACCTAGAAAGAAGGGACAGAGCCAGAGGGACCAGGGAAAGACCCGGGTCAAGAAAAAAGAGAAAGCTTGGAGGAAACAGAGAAAATCAGATGTTATTTTTTTACCCGCCCTGGCTCTATTAAATAAAATTGAGAAATTTCCCTGTCTCCTCTCTGACAGAGGGTCTCCTGGGATATTCTGAAGTAGGAGGTGGAAGACAAGGGCTAGTTATGCCCCAGGCATGTGCTACGTGCCGATTTGAGTCTCAGATGTGTAAAGGGCCACAAACTCAGGTAAATAAAAATGTAGTGCTTGAATTTTTTCTAGAATTGCACTTTATTATTTTATCCCTTGAACCCCCATTTGCAGGACTGAAAACTTCATTTTCTTAGTCCACCTTGTGTTTCCCTCACTCCCCACTTCACCCTGGGGTGGCTCCCAGTTCACAGGGGCTGACCCTGGCACAGAAATGAAAGTGGGGAGGGGGAGCAGCTCCTCAGGCCTCCTCTGTCCTCACTGGCTTCACATGTGGTCCTAAGTCCCCATCAGGCCTCTGGTCATTTGTACACACAGCTGGCCCCGGCTCTCCCCCAATGACCACAGATCTTCCAGGCCCACAGCCTTCATCGGCCACTCCAACCCTCAAGGCAACAGAAGAACCTTCTGGATGCCTCATGGGGCTGTCCTGGGCCATCTTGGCCTGGATCCAGAGTTTGACCCCCACCCACCAGCACAGTGACCCCTTCCCACCACAGGGCCCCGGGCTTGTCCAGGTCTCTACTCAGGTGCTCCCAGGGCCTCTCGGTCTGGCTTCTACTCTGCTTCCCTCTCTCCTACCTTCCTCTTCTGGACCCAGAAGACTCACCATCACACCATCGACATCTTCCTAATCCATTATCTATAGCAAAATCTTCCTGCCTTGGCCCGGGATGGCTTTGGTGTTTGTGCCTCTCAATCCTTTTGTCTCACACTTTCACCTTGCCATGAGTTTCAAAGGTGCGTATTGGAACCCGAGAGCCGAGAAACGATACTTTACTTTCTCTTTCCGTCTTACCAGGATATTGCCTGAGAGAGGCGACTAGAGGACTACTTCAGCAGTGGTAGGAGGCAGGAGGGGAGGGCAAGCTAGTGAGGAAGTTCTGAGGGAATCCACAGTTATGGCTAATCATAGAGCGCTTTGTGACCCACACTCTGCACGTCTGTTAACTAGTCCTCACTGAGGAGGCAGCATGCACAATTTCCCTCTGAAACCCACGGCCATTTCCTACCCACTAGGGGACAGCTGCCCCCTTTCTTGGATTTGTGACAGTGACCACAAAAGGTGCCACAGGCCTATGGCTTCTGACCAGTGAAGGCCACTGCAACCCTCAAGGCAACAGAAGAACCTTCTGGATGCCTCATGGGCTGTCCTGGGCCCTCTCGGCCTAGACCCAGCATTTTCCCCTCACCCACCAGGTGAGGTTTTGACCTGGACAAAACCATAAAGGTTTTGATTTTTGATATAAAATCAATCAGTAAAGGCTCCTATATTAGTCTTATCCCCCAAAAGATTTGAGGGCTCTTATAAAATCATAAAAGACATTAAAAATAAATGGCTAAGTAAATCAAGGTGAAGGAAAACAGCCATAAAAAAATAAGAGGAAGCAAAGGACGAGATTATTGTACAAAACAGAGTATCATGAGCTCCGTGTGCAGCCGCCAGGCCTCGGCCTTCAGCGGGCCTGGGACAAGGACTGGCATCCAGCCCATCACCTTTCAGCCATCTTTATCAGCTCGATGTGGACTAAATTCATAATTGGAATTGATGGGGGGCTCATTGGGAAGCAATGATGCTAGGAGAAAATTATACCCTTCCTAGAAGAGGCTGGCTCTTGGTTGGGCCGAGGGGGGAGCTCTCACCTGCAAATGCCCCCAAAAATAGGAGGGGAAATGCGACTGGGGTGGAAGCACACGCTCTGGGTCTGGCCATTGTTGTGTGTCAGGTCAAAGGGCCTGGGTACCAGGCTGCAGGTGCTGAAGAGGCCCCGCAGGCATGCCAGATGGGGAAGGCATAGAGGACGCCATCTAAAGGCTATCCCAGGGAAGTCAAAGTGGAGGCGCTCAGAAGTCACGTGCGCTCTGTGTTTCTGGGTAGTCCATCGAGAAATAAATGCGTCATCTCGGTGAGCAGCCACCGCATTCCATTGTCCCCAGGCTCTATTGCAGTGCTCTTAAAACAAAATACCAGGCCATGGAGCTCTAGGGCCAGGGAAAGTGGGAAAAACACATGGACAGAGCAGGAGGCCTTTATTTCAGGCTTGCAAATGACACTAATTTTATAGGTAAATAGGTCCAGGATCTGTGTAGAGAAATTCAGAAGGCACTTAGCTGCACCTAAAGCTGAGAGGCTGTGGGGAAGTGCGGGATTAGGCCAATTGTGAAGCTAAGGAACAGTCCACACGAGCCCACCTGCGCATCTGACACCAATTCCAAGTTCCTGGAGTTTTCCAGAACCACCCTCAGGTTCGAAGATTCACTGGAAGGACTCACAGAACTCATTGGAAGCTCTTCATCTCACGGGAAAGGAGATGGATTCAGACAGCGATGCTTTGGAAGTATTATCAGTTATAAAATTAAGGGGGCTGAGAGGATGGGTAACCTGCCCATGGTGACAAAGGAGGTAGGCGGCAAAGCAGAGCCTAAAATCAGTCTCTGACTCCAGACCTGTGCCTCAGGGCCCCGGTCCCAACAGTGGCTTCTTACACGAAGGGCTGCGCCCACCCAGAGCTCGCCGATGCCTTGCTGAGGAGACTTGGTGGGCATCCACAGACAAAGACCAAACGATGCTCTGCATAAATCCTTTCTCTAAATCCGCAGGTGGCTGCGTAGCAGGGACCCCTCCAGTTAATGTCTAGGGGGCATGGAGCTTTACATCTTCCCCTTGTTTTGAATCGCCTCTAGCCACACTAGAGAGAAACGGAACCACCAGCTTAGCCCCGATTGTGAATGCGCCTAAACCCTTTTCCCAGCTTTTGTCCTGTCACTGGCAAACCCCTAGGCTCACTTGAAGAGCGTTTTGCTTCTGAATTCAGTCCGTCCATAGGCTTGCACAAGAACGCGGCGAGCCCATCGCTCTGCACAGTTGATGCCTCTGGGCCACCCCTCACCTTTTGGATGCTGCTGGACCAGGTGCCGTAACGTCCATTGCTCTCCTAACTTACGGCACTGCTACTACGAAGAGTAGAAGATGCGCTGCTAAAATAATTTAGCTTTTTTCCCCGACTCTGTATTCTCCTTTCTTTCTCTCTCCTACTTATTACATGCATTTGGCATTTGTAATATCCATGAAGAGAAGTGATGCAACTAGCTCCTAGGGAAGGTAGCCAGCCAGGAACATTCCAGAAACATAATTTCAATGAATTGCACCTGGCTCCCCGGGCTTTGCACGTTTCGGTTAAGTCGGATGCCCTGCTGAGCCCGCGCAGGTGGCTCGCTCTGGACCAAAGCGGGTGAAGGAGTCCTCTCCTGACCTCTGGCTGAGAACAAGCCTGAGGCGCTTGCCCAGTCGGCTCCTGGGGTCGCAGAGGGAAGGGGGTCCTGGGCCCACCTGAGAGCGAGCGCCGGGGACAGCAGAACCCGTGGGAACATCAGGTGGAGCTGGGTCTAAGTAGAGCATTCAGAGATCTCGCTGCCAACTGTATTCTCACAATGCTGGGTCCCTTCGCCTGGCCCTGGGGTGGGCGGTGCTATGCTTTAAATTCCCTCAGGGCTCCCCTTACACGCCAGCCATGGTGGCTTCATGCAAGATGTGCGGGTTTAGAGAGGCATTCTTTGCCTTTGAAACGTCACTTGAATTCAATTTCTAATTTCTTACACATTTTCATCACCAGTACTATTATGAGGAACAGTTTCTTGAGGTGGGGCAGCCGTGGTGGAATTCTAAAACTGGATGAGTTCTCAGCTGTCATCCATAATTCAACTTCTTATTTCATATGGAATTCCTCCAAACTGCCCAATACAGATATGACCTGACTTATTTTTACTTTCCCAAAGAGAGGTACACATTATCCTTCATCACTGATTCCAGGAATTCTCAGCTGTGTCCATACCGGGCACTGACCATTGTGCTCATTTCTCTGATGGAGAAACGGAGGCACAAATAGATTAAGTGACTAGTCCACGGAGGCAAAGCGTGGCCTCCCTCAGTGTCAGCTCCTTCAAGAGCAGCAAGGAGGATTCTGGGGCTGCAGCTGGGCATGAAGCGCGCTGACCCGTTCTTGGCATCCGCCCCAATGTGGTGAGAGCTCAGGCGTCCTGCACGTCGAGGCTTTGGATTAGTCCACTGTTTATTCAACCTGATCCAAGACCCAGATGCAGATTTCTTTACCACAATTTCAAGCACTCACTTCTTAAATATACATCCATCGCTCTGTCAAAGGGGGAAAATGCAAAGGCGCTAGCTGCACTGTTAACCTGAGACTCATGCATACATGTGGATGGGAAGTCAGACTGGTCCAGGGTGAAGGCATTTTTTTTTTAACTGTAGCTGAAGAGATGTTTTGCATATCACAAGCTCCCCCTTAGCATGTTGTTTTCCACACACAGGCTGTCTTGTGTGTGTGTGTGTCCTTGGAGACACATGTAGTAAAGGAAGCCCTGAGTCCCTCTAAAGTGTTAATTTATTCCTCCATGGTAAATTACTTACTCCTATTAGCAACACTGGCATAGAATGGCAGACTAATATTGCTAGCAGAAGTTTCAAAACCCTCTATGATTATTCTAAACTACATTTTAAAATATAATACAAATGTGCCCCATTTATCAGAATATTAGTTAGAGTCATATTCAATAAAGAGGCAGATGTAAGTGACCGCCACATAATACTGTGAAATAAAAACATCCCTTGTACATCCTGGTGTAAATCAAGTCTATTTGAATATTATCTGAGCTTTAGTTCTAATTTTGACTTTTTATCGATATGGGCAGAAGGAATGGGGAGCACTGTTGGGTGCTCAACTCCAAAACTCACGAATTCTCTCTGACAGTGTCTAGCTGTGGTTTAACCTCACCAAAGATAGGCTGCCCAATTACAACTTATTACTTCCAAATTCTAGTAACGAGTTCTCATTCTTTGCACTTAAAAAAAATCCAAATCATATGAATAAAAGGTAAAAAGTTGAGTTGACCTCACAAGACGTAGTATAAAGCAAACAACAAAAAAAATGCCATATAGTAATACTTTTTAAAACAAAACTTATTGTGCTAACATATGCAACTCAAAATTTCTGATTTTAACCACTTTCAAGTTTATAATTCAGTAGTATTCATTATGTTCACAGTATTGTGCTACCATCACCCACATCCAGTGCCCCAAACAGAAACTCTGCATCCATGAAGCAAAACAGGAAAGGGAGGTGGATCGTCTTTAACAGTGTAATGAAGAATATAATAATATTACATTGAAAGTGGTCATGTAATTTGGGGGTCACGTCTTCCCAAAGGCCTTCATCCCTACCCCCCCACCCCCTTAAAGCTCTTCCTTGCTATTTATTTCATTGGCTCCATTGGCTTCCTCTGAGTCTTGCTCCCAAACCTCACCCTTCCCCCCACCCAAAAGAGCAGGCCAAATGCACGCCTGCTGGCCCACATTTCCACTCCCTCACAGGGAAGCAGCAGAAACAGTTGTCTGGAAGGTTTTCTCATCCCTTCGTTTTCCTTTCCCTCCCAGAAAACACAGCAAATGGATTTGCAGATAGGTTCAAGAACAGCCCTGTGGCTCTGCAGGCAGGAAAGGGGAAAGCATTTGCACAGAAGGGCATCTGGAGCCCCTGGTCCTCTCCTGCTCCTCTGGCAGGAAGCTGGCTTTCCATGTTCATGGCTGCTTCCTAAGGAAGGGGAACAAGGGAATGGGCAGGAGAGAAAAGGAGCAGGGGATCCCTTTGTATCTGTGTCCAGTAGGGTTCCTTTCGAGTCTTCTTTCTCCACAGCCAGCGGCTCGTGGGGGCCGTCTCTGTCGCCAGGGCGCCATACCTGCTGCCTGTGTGAACACGGCTCAGCTGCCACCCTGGGTGAAGCTCACATAGCACTCCCATCTCCCCAGCATCTGCTGAGCTCCAGGCCAAAAGATGGAGCCCCACATGGAGCACAAAGGCAGGTCTGCACGGAAAGAGGTGAGCTTCTTGTTGTCCAGTCTCTTTGTGTGGGCGCTGGGGGTCAATGCTCCCTCCACACTCCAGCCTAACCGTGAGCTGGAAGAGAGCAGAAGGGAGTGGGAGGCTGGGCCCAGTGTCAGCCCACGAGGGTCTTCATTTGGGCCAAAATGTAGCACTCTTCAGGGGCCAACCATCTCCCTGGATAAGCCAAAGGAGACGGTGGTCCAAGAAAACCCAGGAAGTCCAGAGAACACAGTTTTAAGGCCAGTTTTTCTGTTCTGAGAAGTAGAGACCACTCAAAGTTGTAGTTGAAGGGATTAATGGTACAGAATTAAAGGTTTGTCTGAGATTTAAATGAACATCCACTGACTTCAGGAAAGAAGACATTAAACATTCTGTTAACCTCTTCATCATCGTCATCATCATTTTTAAATGGATTTTAGAAAGCACAAGATTGTTACCTAAACATCAGCCAGGAGATACAGACTTCTGAATAGAAGAATTTCCTCTTACGAAAAAAATCCCCATAATTAATAAGGATGAAAGCAAAATGATAAAAAACAGGATGGGGTGAAATTGAAAAGTTTGATAGTGCAATTTGTATTTAATAAAAGGAAGGAACGTTTTTCAATCAGAAGCACATAATAGCTATTGAGTCACTAGACCCAGAAGTGAAACTCAGTCTCAAATCCTCAAGGTGTCTCTATACCCTGCTTTTGTCAGAGTTTTGGTTAACATAAAAATGATTGTCCTGCTGGATCACGACCTTTGAGCTTATCATGCTTGTGGGCAAGCCTCTTTTTTCTCCAAGGTATGATTTCATGGTTTAAAGAGGGAAATTTTCTATAATTAAAAATGTGTTCTTTCCCAAACCCCCTCAATTTATACTTTTCTAAGTCTTTGCCACTTCAGAGCTAGAAATGATAAAATATTGCTTCAATCCACGTTGTCTGCAATATTCCATATGCTACTGACTCATTCTTCCTTAAATTAAAAGATTCAAAATTTCAATCTTAGGAAAACAGCATTCATCAGTGATTATGCCCCACCATATACTTTAGCCACCAGTAATGCAGGCCCACCTTCTGTATTTCTTTTGCACTGTATCTTTAACAAATACTTTCCCAACATTTTTTTTCTCACTCCTATTTCCTGTCTGCCTCATTCCCCATCATTCTTTCTCTGAGCAGACTCAGAAAATGGGCAATCAGAAGAAAAAAAAAAAAAGAGCACTGCTGTTCCATTCGTTCCGCCCTGCCCCCATAAAAAGCTAATATTTTCAGGTTGACTGAAAGTTTAACTTTGTTACTTTTTTTATTTTTTGAGAAAATCCAGCGTGACATGGCACGTGTTAGTGCCTTCTTACTTAACCAATTACATGTTTTTTTGACCTAAGTTAAAAGCTGTGCAAATCTCCCTTGTCTGTGTTTTCATTGTGTGTGGATTTCCTGGGTGCAGCCCCAGACATGTCAGGGCTGGAAATCAGAAAGCCAGCCTCAGTCCCCCTGCCCACTGCTCCTCTGGTGCCTCAGAACTCCGTAGAAGATGCTGCCCTCCAAGAATGTGCCATTATCTGGTGGTGAAGCTGCCTTACTTTCCCGCTTGTCATCAAAAGGCGAAATGACTTCAGGAGCAAGTGATGCCGGTGTGCTGTTGGGGAAGAGGCCATTCTCTTCTCTTTAGAAAGAATGCATCTTTTCCAGTGGTTAAAAGAACCAACAAGCTTTTCAAGGCTCTAAACAATTTCCTCTGGGATTGGGAAAACCAAAATGACCACAAAAGACTCAAATCCTAGCTCTCTTTTTCATTTTGAGGAGCTTTTTAATGGCATACAGAGTTCTTTTCCAGATTGCAATGCACTTTCAAGGAGAACGTGGCACGTTTCTAGATTCTGCATATTTCTAGACTCTGCATGTGGTAGCCGTGGCCCCTCCAAGGCTCCCAGGCAAGCTTGGCCTTCTGGGGGTAGGCTTTTCTCAGCTGGGTCAGGGATGTCTTGGGACAGCCTCTGCCTGCCGGGTGTCTTCCTCTGCAGACCTGCCTTGACCAGCTCATGCCTGGGGATGGGCCCTTCCAGCCAAGGCCCTCTGCCACCCCTCCCCCATTGCCATCTCATTTTCAAAAGGGAGAGATGTTCTAGAGCTATAAATCTCTCTTTCTTGGCCTGCTTGCAGCCGCTGCCCTTAAACGGGGGCTCCCGCTTGGAAGGCATTCACAGTGGGTTGGGAGGGGGCAGCCCAGCCGCAGCTCCTGGCAGGCAGTCCCTCTCGGAAGCTTGGGGCCTGCAGAGCTCCAGCTCCAAGGTGCTTTAAAGGCTCCTTCTGGAAAATAATGGCCCTGCGCCTTTGTCTGCATCGCTAGGCTGCCTATGACAGGCTTGGCTTCATGACAGATTGCTGTCCAGACGCTGACCCTGCTGTACCGCCCACCGGCCGGCCTTCTGATCCCAGTGGAACAACGTGACATCCGGTCAGAAAATAAGCTCTTTTGGCTCTCAAAGGCGAAGAAAAATCATTGTTGGAGGTATCCATAGAGAGGGTTCTTTAAGAACGAGCGTAGAGGGGGAAATGCTGAGCAGACAGGTTTTAGAATATTGGACTGTGGACAGCTGTGGCTGACGCCGCTCGCCTTCCTCCTGCTTCCTCCCCCTCTTCCTTAGCTTCCACATCCCTCTGTCTTCCCAGGCCCTCGACTGAGTGAAAAATACCAGTATTTTCTTTCAAAAATCTTTTTCCTGCTGATTCCTCTAGTTTTGCCTTCATTTCACTTCTTTGTTTTCCTTCATTTATTTTGTCCTTTTGCTTTTCTGTTTGCAAGACCTTACGCTAGCCCTGAAGTGGATAAAAACACAAGGAAATTTGATCCCTCCTTCCTCTGCACCATTGCTGCACTGTCTACTGCACAAGTACCATACAAGTTGATGCCTGAGGTATCTTTAGAACCCACGTGTTAACACGGTCCTTGGCAGTGTTTGGAACTGTATTGAGGTTTGTTGAATGAATGCATGACAGAGGGAAAGAGAACCTTGGCAAAGAATACAGTATCATTTCCCGTTAGCTTGCCAGTTTTCTAGACCAGGGCCTTCTCGTTCACTGTAGGGGGTGTAGGAGCATCCCTGGGCTCTACCTACGAGATGCCAATTGCAAATCCTTCTACCCCTAAATTGCCACAACCAAAAATGTCTCCAGACATTGCCAAAGGTCCTTAGGGAGGACAAAATCACCCCAGATGGAGAACCAGTCCTCTAGATCAGCATTGTCCAATAGAACTCCCTGAGAGGATGGGGATGTCCTATCTCTTTGCTAATAAGCTAGATGCTGGCTACATATGGCTACCGAGCTCTTGAAACATGGCTAGTTCAAATTGAGACAGGCTGTGAGTAGACAAGAGTTCAATGACGTCATACAAAATGAGAATGTGAAACATCGCGTTAATAATGCTGTATTGATTACATGCTGAAGTTATAATATGGATATGTCAAGTTAAATAAAGTATATTGTTTACAAGAATTTCAACTGTTTCTTTTTACCATTTAGGCTCATCCTGCAGCTGCATTTGTAGCTCACATTACAACTTTCTTGGACAGCCTTGCTCGAGACAGCTTTTGCTTGGGTTTTGTTTTCTTTTCCTAACGTATTTTCTTATTTGCATCCTTCTCACTGCTTCCCCCAAATCACCATTGCTGCCATTTCCTAACAACGTTATTTTAGTACAGTTCTCTCCATAGTTTATTATCTCCGTGACCCTAAGTGCATCTCTCCCTCTTGGACACTTGCTCCCGTCAAATGTAAAATCAGCGCGTTATTCTCAGTGGTTTTAAAAGTCTCCCACGGCTCGAAAATCTTGGGATGAGTCAGTTTAATGGTGCATCCTTCAGGAAGACAACTTCACTTCCAATACAGACAAGAACTTGGCTTTCACACCCTCTGGACTTAGAGCATCAGGGGACTCCCTAAAGTATGTCCCAGAGGACGCACCTTGGGGTATGCTGATAGAAATTACTAGGGAGAAAAACCCAAAATTAAATGAGGTTGAGATATGCTGGGTTATGTGAAACCCGAGAAGTCACTTTAATGGCAGGAGTCCTCAGACCATGCATATACTAAAATGCAGGGTGACTCTCAGAGGAGGTAAACAGGATGCAACCTCTTCCATGTCACAAGTATTTGTTCCTGGAACTTGTGGACAGCTTTGGATTTTATTCTGGTAAGGAGCATCTGCTGGAGCAAGGAGTGCCAAGGGCCATGGAAGGGTAGGGGGCCCTCTGGGCAGTAGACGGCAGATTGGAAGCGTGCATTGGGAGGTCAGGGGAGGCCGAAGGTAGAGCAAGCAAGGAGGCTGCTGGAATTGCCTGGATGGAGATTTGAGGACCAGAAAAGGAATGATTTGAGAGGGGTTTACAAAACTCAGTCATCATGATTTAGTGACCAAATGGAGGTGCACCCAGAGGGACCCAGCTTCCAATTGGTGACCTAATGGATAGTGGTGGTTTCAGCAAAAAGCATACAGCCTAGTCCAGGAGACAGACTTGTAAACAAGGAATAACAATTCGACATGATGCATGAAAATGTTGGACAGGGGTACTGTGGGGGCAGAAGCAATAGGCAAATTCATATGCTCTTAAATTTATACAAAAAATCATAGGCTCAAGACTCAAGGTTTTCTTTCCAACTATAGCAATGTATGCAAATGTACCAATTTCCCATTGTTGGGGTAGAGGGAGAGATTGCAAAATTTTAAGAACACAGATTTAATAGGAAAAATACCCAAATGTAAATTGAAATGCCAATGGAGGCAAGGACCATGCTGGTTTTGTTCACCCCACACCCAACCCCCTAGCTAAATGGCCAGATGTATACATATTTGTCGGACTGTCTGAATTTCAGGGAATTCTACAGTTGCACCTGAGAACAGAATAGAATTTTAAGGTACGACATAATCTGATAATATCGTTCAGCCAAAAGCATTACTTTTACCTGCTGCAGTGGGAATTCTTTCTTTGGAAATTGTTTGTCATGTTAGATACTTTCTCCATATTCTAAAAAGTATTTGCTGCTGTAAGGGAAAAATTCTTCTACCCTTGGTTGGGGGGAGGAGTGGCAGGGGCAGGCTGATTTTACCTGAGTGCTCAGTCAAGGGGTGCTGGAAGTCCCATAGCTGCACTCCATTTTTCTATGATTTGGGACCCAGTGCAGCCCCTGTAATTCCACTCTGAATTAGGTTAAGTTCATAACCAGGTTTTAAGAGTGTTCACAAATTACACTTATGGGGATTGTCTGTACCTTGCAAACTAGGGGAAGCAAAAATGAGGAAATTTAGGCCACATTTAATTCATTTATTTGGGTGTGTGTACTATTTTTATTGTGGTAACAGATATTCAACATAAAATTTCCCATTTTAACCTCATTCAAGTATACAATTTAGTGGTGTTAATTACATTCACAATGTTGTGCTACTATCACCACCATCCATACCAAAATTTTTCTATCACCCCAAATAGAAACTGTACCAGTTAAGCATTAACTCCCCATTCCAACCCCTCATCTCCGATAACCTGTATTCTAAACTCTGACTCTGAGCATTTGCATATTCTCATATTTACACAGTGAGATCATACAATATTTATTCTTTTGTGTCTTGTTTATTTCATTCAACGTGAAGTTTAATTTATTTCTGATACTGCACTGATTTTAAATGGATAGGAATTTCTAAAACATGATTGGATTTCCAGTAGAATAAGCTCTATTTTTTTTTACCAGATATTTATAAATTATTACAAGCATTTGAATATTTCCTTTATCATACCTGCCCCTCTCCCACTCTCTGCTCTGCTAATCTCTTTAAGATAATATATAGGTCCTCGCTCCCCCAGGTGTTGTCCACAGGTCAATGGCATCAGCCTCATCAGGGACCCTTTAGAAAGGCAGACTCTCGGTCCCCATGCCAAACCTACCCAATCAACAATATCCAGGTAATTCAAATGCACGTTGAAGAGTCACTGAGCTAGACAATTCTTGATTAGCCGTGTTAGTAGGAAGGCAGAGAGGAAAGACAAAATGCTTCATTTTAGACACTCGTCTTGACTTTGTCCTGGTCGATATTTTCAAGAATGGCTAATAAATTACGATCCAATGTGGCTGGTTTTTAGTTTAACTTTTCTCACTGACTGGTAATGATCAGTGAAATTGTTAAAAGGAAAAGAATGGCTAATTCATAAGTGGCATGGACAGATTGACTGTCTCAGAAGCTATGTCATCTTGGCCAAATTAGCTACATGAGGAAGAGGCCAAGGCCAGGTCCTGGAATGCGGGCCTGGGGTCTGGGGAGGGGTGGTCTCGAGGGTGGGTTGCAAAGGCAGCTGGGAGGAAGTTCAGCCTGGCTGGGGGTCCGGCATCTGAACAGTACAACAAGCCAGCACGTCACAAGCCAATTAAGCCACAGGATTGGAGGGCATGGGAGGCGGCACAGAAGTGGGTGGTACTCTCCTTGGTGGGTAGGGGCTGGCCATGGGGAGCAGGGGACAGGTCATGCCCAGAGCAAGGCCCAGCAGCATGACCAAACAGTTTAAAAAGAAGACTGGCAAGCAGGGATGAGCCTATAGGAAAAGATGCAGTTACTGCAAGCTCGGTCGAGGTCTAAACCAGGTTTCAATTGCCGGTTTATTAAAAACATTTGATACATTGACTAGCAATGCCCTCTGCTTCCTGGATATAGAGAGATGTGGCATTTTAAGGGGAAAACAAGTGTGATTAAATTTCAGATAAATGGAATATTTTTTAAAAAACCACCACCACCCTTGGGCATTAACTCCCAAACTGTTATCTCTATCTGCGTGATGTCACTTGTCTGCAGTGGTGGAAGGGGGCACCTGGAAAGACCATCTCTGCAGCCACTCCTGAGGGGCCGAGCCAGAAGATGACATTTCCCTTTTCGGATCAGGCCTCCAGTCGGAGGGCGATTCACATGTCCCCGTTCCAGGCTGTCAGCTCTGGGCCGCCTGGCTTTTCTTTGAAAAGTGCAAAGCTACCCAGGGCGTTGAGAGGTGAGTCAGAGGCCACGCTGTGTCCCCGGCTGCAGGAGTGGCCGCACTAATTTGGACTGTGACTTGGCTTGTCTTACCCGGTTCCTCCCGCCGTCTGAGCTGGGCTGGTGTCAATCAAGGCCGGCACGTCATCCAGTCACTGAAGCTCCTGCAGTCGTTCTGAGGATGCATTTCCAGACCACATCCGGGACCCTGTCATTCAATTCTCTCTCTCAGAACCAGTGCTAGTAAAAGGCACCAGGGCATCTTTTGCAGGCCCCCGGAAGACAAGCATCAGGTTCAGTGCATTTAATTCATACACTAGTTGATGGGGGAACTTAGACGGGGAGCCAGAAGGCCTGGCTTTATTTTGTGTCTCAATTTACTTAACTGTAAAACAGGATATTATCTATCTCAAGTTGTAAAAATAATGTGCACGAGATCACTCTGTAAGATATAATATTAAAATGGGATATTGTGATAATGATTGTTGCACACCTGGAGTGATACACATCTGAGCCAGAGGTCAAATCCAAGGTAATCAGCACCATGCGGAGAAAGAGTTTTGAGTTCAAACACTACCCGAAAACCAGAGTTACTAGAAGCATGAGAACCTGGAATAATTTATAATAATGTTTACTGTAGCAGCAAACATGAATTAGGTTTCCCCTGGGCATGAATGGTCACCTGTTATAAATAATATCTGTAATTGACAAATAAAACTCTAATAGAACTATTCTCTGAGCAGCTGAACTCAAGTACTCAAAGCCCAGTTTTTTTTCCCATGGGGGGTGGTTTAAATCATCTCAGCAGTGCAGCCCACCTGGGGAAGGCATGCTCTTTCCTCTTTTTTCCTTTATGTTGAAGTCTCCCCATTCTTTTGTTTTAGCAATGACAGCAGTGGCCACACACTCCAAAATGGCTCTCTTCTCATCTTCATGAGCTCAAGGGCCCCCTTGCGTCCCCTGCCTTCTTTTTTTTTTTTTAAAAAAAGATTTATTTATTTACTTTATCCATTTTAAACACCCCCCTTCCCCGTTTTTTTGCTGTTTTGTGTCCATTTGCTGGGCAATTCTGTGTGTCTGTTTCCTGTCATCTCTTCTCATCCTCCTTCTCCAGTCTTCACCAGGATTCGATCCTGGAGACTTCCG
>JAQZBX010008165.1:0-48716 GCA_029593785.1 Cabassous unicinctus | reverse complement strand
TGGGGACACTTCAGACTATACTTTCAGTTGGGGAGATTTCAGGCCACCCACGTAGAATGGAATTCTGGCTGCAGTCCATGGGAGTGCTGGCTTATGATTAAGAATTCAGACATGGTTTTTCCTCTCCCCAGAGCCCCAAGGCAGGTACATCAGAGTCTCTGATCAGTCTTTCCTGTGTGCTCAGGTTTCAGGCTTCATCTCCATCCCCAAGCATAGGTGGCAGTGAAAAACAAGTCATGACCACCAAACACTGGTAGATGTCTTAGGACGAACTCGGCTCTTTGCCTATTTAGCTGTGTGCAAGCCTGCCGCTTGGCCCTGAAATGTTTGTCTTTCCTTAACTAACTCAGCTCAACTAAGCTTAAAAGGATAATTAAAAAGAAAAAACAACTACTATTTTTAGGTGTTTTATTCTAGGAGGAGGGTTTCTGTTCATGTAGTCTGCCATATTGCAAAAAATCGAAGTCAGTTTCTTCACTTTTTTATTTAGAAAAAAAAAAGAAATGAGATTATTTGGCATAACTGTTTCTTAATGAGCTCATGTTGATCCCACATTCTTTTGAACTGTTCACAAACATTTTGTCTAATTATCATTTTTAAAATTCTATGCTAAAGTCACCAACCTGTACTTTTTCTATTTCTAGACTTTGCTTTTCCCCTTAAAAATCAAGACATTTGTTTTTTATTCCCCAGACTTTGGCATTTCTCCCAGCTTCACGCTTTGCAAATAATTACCAGCAGTGACTCTGAAGTTACACCTGACATCTCTTGCAACACCCTTGACATAATTTATTTGAGCCCGATGACTGGAAGTCCAAAAATTGTTTGCTAATTATCTTTCCAGATAAGTTGGACATTTTCCTCCAACCTTCCCATTTTAAAGCCTGGTATTAGGGATAAAGGCGAGCATGAAGAAATGTAATAGAGACTGAAATTTGAGCAGAATTTCAGATCCAGATCAGGAGTATATGACCACCTCCGAGTACTAGATTCTAGAACAAGCTCTCATTGCTCTTTCATACAGAAGCCTTGAGAGAGAGGGAGCCTGGAAATGTACATTTTAGGAGAGCTCCATGTGGTTCTTATTTACATTATGGTTTGAGGTATTCTGTTCTAAAAAGATGAATAAAATGAGATCCCCAGGAGCAGATGAAAGTAGGGAAAACATTGCCTGCCTCTCTGAGAGCACACCATCTCTCTGTAGACAGAACTGCCTCTTCCACACCTTCTCATCATTTAGGGCACTGACCACTCAAAAGAGAGAAAGAATGAATCTGTGGAGTAGCGACCGTGTGCTGGTTAATATGCAAAGAACCTAGGCAAAATACATCATTTAAACTTTGCAGCAGTTCCTCAAATGTGCAAAGAGACCATCAGTAAGATCAAATGATCTACCCAAATCACACAACCAACGTCAGAGTTAGACAACAGCTGAAATTTTCTCTGCACCAGTTCCATGCCTAACAGGTGTTAACATTTAAAGTTTGGGCAAAAACTGTAAGCATTGTTTTTCTTATAAAAATGCCCTTTTTTTTTGGTTTCCATCTGACAGGTTTAAATTTCTTTTGATATTAGCAAGATATCTACTAGGTAGTGGAGATTCATGCAGTTAAAAACCTTCCCTTCAAATCTTAACTTTTATTCTTTTTCTCATTTCGTCAGGAATATCCTAGAAATGATAGGAAAACTGGTAACTGTGGGCATTTTCAAATGATGCTTGAAATGAAAAGCGACCCGCTGTCCAGCAAAGGAAACTTGCCCTGTGAGTTATCGTGAACCTCCTTCTAGCACCTCCAGTGCTTTATCCTAGGTCAAAGCTGGCTTTGCCACCCTAAAACAACAGAAACTAAATTCATCATCACACTCCCTGAGTTCTGTTTAGGGAGTTGTAGGATGACCAAGAGAATGTCTATTCTTTTTGAGAATTGTATGATTCCTGAATTAGAAAAATGAAATCTCTAACAGCTGTGCATTGTTACTCAATTTAATTCCATTTATTTTGAGGTTTTCCTAGTAAAATGCAAAGGAATACTATTATAGTAAATGAAAGTAGTTGATGTTGTGCAGTGCCATGATACACCTGGATATAGACTGCAGTAGAATTGAGGGAAGGAATTATATTTTAACCTAAGGCTTTATGCATCCATTTATATTTCCTTTAAAATTCTTTTTTCATCTTTTACAGCAGTGATTCATATCCTTGGTGTTCAGCTCTATAATTTTTTCCTATCAATACTTTCCTTTCTTCCTAATTTAATTGAAACTAAAAATTTCCAAAAACCACATTAATTTGAACTGTTATTTTAAAAACTAAATGTATATCATTGTAAAAAGGCAATATGTTGCAATATTAAACCAACCAATATGGCAACCCCCATCTTATTCAACCCAATGGATTCCTTGTGTTTAGTCTCAAGTATAATAATAAAGGCTTATAAATATCTGATAAGGCTTTCTTCTGAGTAACTTATTTCCTTTGTTGTTCATTATT
Source organism: Cabassous unicinctus (assembly GCA_029593785.1). Taxonomy (NCBI): domain Eukaryota; kingdom Metazoa; phylum Chordata; class Mammalia; order Cingulata; family Chlamyphoridae; genus Cabassous; species Cabassous unicinctus. The sequence continues at coordinate 46,225 of JAQZBX010008165.1, read as the reverse complement.
ATAATGGTTTCACCATAATATGTTTGATTCTGGTTAACTAGATTAAGATTCATTATATTTGGATTTTAAGTTTATAAAGGAATTAATTTTATCCATAGATCTTTCTTATGTCCTTTTGGAAAATTGGCTATTGGACATAATCATTTTGTCCTTGTTATTCTCTTAACAGACTTACTTTATACTTCATTTCTTAACTACTGAGATGGGTTTTCTGTGTGTGTGTATGTGTGTGTATGTTTTTGCCACACTGGGTATTCAAGGTAGACCTATCTGCTACATTTTTGTTTAAAACTTCTGTTAACATTAACTACGGGACTTAAAAAATCTAACTTGACTCTCATTATACCAGAATGTTAGGCCAGAATGGAGTAAAAGAGAAGCATAAAATTACAAGTGGGGACAGTCTATGACTTAAGAGAAAAGTTAGTAGTTTTCTACTCCAACCCAATCTCCAAATCTAATCAAAGATTTCTTCTTGAATATTCCCTTCTCCTTTGTAATTGTCCCTAAGGACACCATGCATCAAACTCTTTGGGCAACTCTGTTGTTAGGTGAGGCCATTTCTGTTCTGCCCTGTGGGAACCTGGGAAAGGACACTAGCCCCAACTTCACAGTGTAGCTGGCCTTCTTGCCCCACATGTATAACTCATGTGTTGGACATATTTCTGTGACAGATGGAACAGAGTATATGCTTAACATCAATGGAAATAAGCAGGGTGTTCATGAATAACAGATTTTGACTTGTCCAATCATTTACAATGACTTGCAAAAATAAAGGCTGAAGTTAAGCATCAATATCACATATCCTGAAACACATTTGCACTCCTTTGGCCTAGCCTGATGGATACCCCCAGCCAATCACGCAGTGAGTTTTCAGCTCCGCATCATCCCTACTTCCTCTTTTCCTCCACCTTCATGGGGGGGTGCCAGTCCTTAGCTAAGCAGCTTCTGAGATGGATGCTGCCTCTACACAGGAGCAATAGCTCCTTCCTGAACCTCGGAATCTCACTAGGTTGTTTTTTCTCTGACTCTGTGACTTGATTTCTGTATTAGGTCCTGGGCTTTCAACTACCTTCCACTCTGTACCCAGGGTTAGCAAATGGGTCTCTCTTCCTTCCTTCATGGACCATATTCTTATTTTGTGATCTGGACTTTTCTTTCTGTCCACAACTCATGCCCCCACCCCAACAAGTTTGCCTCAGTTTATCTCAGTTAGCTCAATGTTTTCATTCCTGATCATTCCCCAGTGGCTGGATAGCCCAAGTTATGATGGTTCTTTGCCTAAATGTCCAGTCAATAATTAAGTTTAAATGTGATAAATTTATATATAAAACAAATATTCCATAATATCATTAAGTTCATGCAGTATATCCTTACTTTAACATAAAAATGACACTCAATAAGCATAATGTTCAGAACAACAGTATGCTTCAATGTTATAGGTATGTCTGCCCTGCTTGGGATGTAGTTTTGATCGAAACATGACTTAACTCCTTGAATAAAAATGATTTGTTGCAAGCCAGTTATGACATGGTTTCCCCTAAGTTGGTTCCTTGGAGCCACTAAATGGAGGACATGTTCAATAAATGAAGGAAGAATATTACAGAAACATCTTGGACAAATTCAAATTGTTTGGTCATACCAGGAGACCTTTCTAAGCATATGCAATGGCCACAGAAATGTGCCACTCAGATCTCTCTTCAAAAGAACCTGCTGCAAGGTATATTGTCAACTGATATTTCAAGCTGTCATACCTTCAGATGATCCACAGCATTCCTGCCAGTGCCACACAACCCTGGCCTGCTCCCAGGAATTGACTGAGCAAGGTGGGTTATTCAAGCCAGGCCATGGCCTCTAAACAGTTATCTTTGTCCTGGACTTGCCATCAGCCTGGCTGAGACTTGCTCAGGGCAGCACAGAGTGTGAGCCTTCTCCCACCAGCCCTCCTTCCCTCCCTCTATCCTTTTATGGGTGTCCAGCCCACATCACTCTGTATATCAACTACTTCTCTCTCTCCTCTTCACAAGCATCTCCCTAATCAATGCCCTACATGTTTAATTCTGCCTTAGCATCTGTTTCTCAAAAGACCCAAGCTAATGCATCTCATTTAGTCTTGACCCACTAAAATACTTTTAAAATAAATCCTAGCATCTTATGAAGCAAAACATTAATCTCTTTTTTCCATGGTATACTATAAAGGAATCCCATGCACTTAGATGAAAATAATTTAAACATAAAAGAAAGCAAGCAAAACTCAAAAAGCCAAACTCCTCTTCAGCCAGCTGTGCTTTGATAAGTCTACTCATATGCAATTAGAAATGACTTATTTCAAGAATTTCAAAGGTCATTTAAAGGGAAATTATTTTCTCCCATAAGAAGATGAATGTTTTATCAAGGTTTGACCTAAACTGATAAAAGCAGGGCTTTAAGGACAGGAGCTAAAATTAATGTTTGTCTTTATTATACCCTGCTTTTGGTGGGCAAGAGAAAAAGTTGGAGTTATAAGTTGTCATAGTAATTCTGAACGAACTTAGTTTTTGTAGCTGTCTGAGACAGTATTATCATTTCCCACATAAATTTCACTAGTGCTGAAAGAGTAATCTGGGAAAAGAGAAAAATCAGGATGGTCTTCTACTCCTAAATCATGACAATTGATTCAGAAAGTACAGCCCAGAGAGAGGCCAGAGGGTTAACAAATACTGTCATTTTCATTTAACGTAACTGCAGAAAGTGGGGAGGCATGCTCAACTTCATTTTGTCAGGAAAATTGCTTTGAGAAATAAATACCCAGAAGAAGAAAAACCCCCAAATTATGATTTGTATGAAAGAAATTTTCATCTGGGCAATTGCAAAAAGGGCTGAAGTCCTTTGTTAGGGTCTAATAAAGCAATTCATTTGTGTTGTCTCCTGAAGATTTTAATTTTTTAGGAAAAAAGTACATTGTTTGGTAGTAAAAACTAATTGCTGCATTAAAAGCCCTCTCAATTGCTTTTTGAAAAGAAAGAGTGCCCAGTTATCCCAGTTAGGATTACAAAATTGATGCTTCATCATGAATTTAGTGAGTGTTATGAGAAATAACTTGAGTAAAGATGCAGTTAAGATACACGAAATCACTGTTATGAATTTCTGCAGAGAAAATGCTTCTGTCAAAGTCTTGTGGGAAGACAGGTTGTGGAAATTGGATCTAAAATTTCTAAAGTCTAAAAACTGGACTGAAGCACTGTAGAGAATGCTCATTAATTTTATACATATTCTGTATGAAAAAGAAATGATCAGGAAACCCGGAGAGCTCGAGATAATTCTGATTCTTCGCAAATCTACCACGTGAGAAGAAATAAAGACAACTTTCATTGGATTTAGGGTGCTTGAGTTTATGAAATCAGATATCATTATGGGCAGGCAAAGTGAAATCCAAGAAGGATTCTAAGCAGGAGAAAGTCAGAAGGATGAGCAACGTTAGGTTTTCAGAATGGTGATTTTGGGGTCATAAAATAGTGGCAGGCATAAGAGATCAGCTGGAAGGCTGGGAGCCACTGCCATAGTGAATTAGAGTGCAGGAAATCGCAACTGAAAGGAAGAGGGGGAATAACAAGGATTGCAAATGTAGTTAATTGTTTGGACTCTTAAATGCCAAATCTAAGAGACTGAGAGGAGATTTGTTTCATTTTCTTCGACTGACTCTTTTCCCTTTATTAGTTTGATCCCTAATCTTTTTTTTTTATTTAAAAATTTTTATTGAAGTATATCATTCATCCATGAACATACATAAACAATAAGTTTATAGTCGAAGTTGTGAACTTACGAAACAAACATGCATATCATCATTCAGGACTCCAATACATCAACCCTGCCATTAACACCTTGCATTGTTTTGAAGCATTTGTTGCAAACTATGAAAGACCATTATGAAGCTATCACTACTAACTATAGTCAATATTGTACATTTGGTGTATTTTTCCCCCAACCTACCTTGTTCTTGATGTCCATTACAATACTATCAATAACAACAACGATGATGATAACAACCACAAAAGCTGACACATACGACGTGTGCTTATTTTAAATACACTTTCAAAAACCTTGTGAGATAGGCAGAACAAGTTTATCTCCCTCCATATTTACTGAGAAGAAGATGAGATCCAGAGAAATTTAGGGATTCATCCCAGAATTATAACAAGCCAGTAATTGAGCTGGGAAAAGAAACATTCCCATATGAATTAGAACAAAAGTGTAAGCATGATTCAACCACACATTGGCCAAAGTCAGGAGGCTGATTATATGGCAGTATACTGTGTGAAAGCACAGCAGAAAAGGTTGACTAGATGTCCTGGGGGCTTCTAAAGCAACGAAACAGATTATATTGCTTATAGCAACAGAATATGAAATATAGTTAACCCTTAACATTTGTTTTCCCAGGAAGAGGTTAAATCCATCCCCAACCCCCCAAAATGGGCTGCTGCTAACTTTGCCATGGCAAAATGATTCTGGAAACTTCAAAACTAACGATGTCAACATTCCAAAGGAAGTCTCCTATCCTGTGTTCTTGTGAGGCTAATTGTCATCTAACTTCGATAATACTGAAAAGAACTTCCCTTTTATCAATCACTGTTGTGTGACTCCTTGAGTGCTAATCACCAGTTTTTCTGAGTGCCAATGATCACAGCATCCAATTTGGGCCCAAGTGGAAAATCACAGCTCTTAAGGTTATCGTGTCATTGCTGACCATAGAAAGACATGCTCATTGTGAGTCAGACTGGCACCGTGAGAGGGGAGAGATTTCTACCTCATCATTATCTGAACAGCAGGAATTCTAAATTCTCTCTTAAAAAAAAAAAATAGGTCAGTGGTGGGAGTATAGGGCAATACTTCAAATGGCTGGTGATAAAGAAAAATGGCTGTGTTATTACTGAAGGTACAGCACTATGGATCAAAAATGGGTTGGTAAAGTAATTTTAATATATTGACATTTATGTATATAATGTAATATCTACCAGTGATAAGTTTTTAAATTTTATTTTATAATTTATATACGGTAAAATTAACTTTTTTTGTATGACTCTCTGTATTTTGACAAAATGACCACCGTCATCGGGTTACAAAAAATTTCCCCTACCCCCAAAATTCCTTTTGTAGTCATACTCCTCCCTAATCACTGATGGGTTCCCCATCTCTGTGTTTTTGCCTTTCCCAGAATAGAACCACATAGTATGTAGCTTTTTATCTCTGGCTTCTTTCATTTTAGCAAAATTCAGCAATTTTTAAAATGTATTTTTTTCTTTATTTTTCAAGAAATTTTAGGTTACATAAAAGTTACATGGAAAATATAGGGGATTCCTATATACCCCACCCCTCCACCTCTCACATTTCCCCCCATTAACAACATCTTTCATTAGTGTGGTACATTTGTTACAATTGATGAACACATATTGAATCAATGCTACTAACCATGGTCTATAGTTTATATTATGGTAACACAATTTTATGGGTTTTGACAAAATGTACAAAGGCTTGTATCCATCATTGCTGAATCATGCAGAACAATTCCTATGTCCTGAAAATGCCCCATGTTACACCTGTTCTTCCCTCTCCCTCCCCTCAGAACCTCTGGTGGCCACTGCCATTATATCAATGTTACAAGTTCCTCCATTTCTAGAATAATAATATCTACTTTGGTCCATAGTTGCATTCCCCCCTTATGTTTGTTCATTCCTCAATTTTGAGGATTTTGGGATGGTGATGCCCGCTCTGCTTCTGGTTGAGAGGGGGCTTAGATCCCATGGGCAGGTGGGTGGAACTGTCTTGCTTGCAGTTGTGGATACTCTCTGTTTTTTTTGGGATAAGGGTTGTCCATCATCATCATTTTGTTAGTTGTCTTGGGTGAGTCAATGAACTGGAGAGTAGGCATTGGCTGTAACTCTGCTGAGATTCAGGGCTCAACTGGCACATGAACAGACTGAAGATTTAAGACTCTGAGACACATATTGAATGAGTATAGTGCTAATTATAGGTTTAAATAAAAGGGGCAGAAGAACCATGTGTAGGAAAATTATAAATGAATCTAAACTCTGTTACATTGGAGAGATGGGTTATCATATATTCCAAGGTAAGGCCCACCAACGGGGTTCTAATTTCTTGGGGTTGTCTGCCCTGCCTTTATCTAGATGTCTCTAGAGCCCTCAGGAGCACCCCTGCTTGAGGCACTGTTTACTGTGGCAGTCAGTGAGAACCTCCTGAGACGTGAGTAAGCGTAACCTCTGGAATAACCTCCTGCCTCAATTTGAAATCTCTTAAGTGTAAATATTCATTTGTATTTAATATTTCCCCCTTTTGGTCAAGGTGTTTTTCCAAATGCATTGCTAGTTGGCACTTGGTAATAATCCCTCCGTGCCAGGGAGGCTCATCTGCTGGAGTTATGTCCCATGCTGGGGGGTAGGCAGTGAGCTTATATGCTGAGTTTGGCTCAGAGAGAGGCCACATTTGAGTAACAAGGAGGTTTTCAGGAGGCAACTCTTAGGCAATATATATTACTGGGCTAAGTTTCAATTTTACAAGAATAATGTTCATAAGTACAAGCATTAATATCAAGGGCCTGGCATGTTGGTCTGTCCTCTTTTGCTAGGCATTGCCCATGTACTCTAGAGATTCTTGCCACTCTATTAGAGAATGTAGCAGGATTCCCCAGGATGGGAATTTAATATTTTGTTGGTTATTGTGTGGGACTCTAACCTCTGAGATAATACCCCATGACCACCTGAACACATTCATATTCCATTGAAACATGCCCCCCATGCATCCTTCCCCACACATTCCCCCACCACTGACACCTTGCACCAGGGATCCTCCCCTGCCATGGTTGTAACATTTCTGTAATCCAAAATCTCCTCAAAACAAAAGCCAATTTTTTTTTTTGCATTGTGCCTTACATCACTGTAAGATCTGTTATCATTTATATATATTTACAATTTCTTCTGTATGTTCCTCCAGTGCCTTATTTTTTCATTTTATTTTCAAAGAATCTTTAGGTTACAGAAAAGTCACGTCGAAAATATAAGGGATTCCCCTATACCCACTCCCTCCCTTTTTCATATTTCCCCTTATTGATAACATTTTATATGAACATGGTACATTTGTTACAATTGATGAACAAATATTGAAACATTGCTGTAACCATGGCCAATGGTTTACATTATGGTTTATACCTTGCACTGCACAATTTTATAGGTTTTGACAAAATGCATAATGCCTGTATCCGTCATTGCAAGATCATGCAGAACAATTTCAAGGCCCTAAAAATGCCCTATGTTCTACCTATTCTTCCCTCACCCTCCTTTCGGAACCCATGGTAACCACTAAGTTTCAGTTTTTCAAGAATAAGGTTCATAGTTGCATGCTTGTCATACTGGTCTGTTTTCTTTTATTAGGCACTATGTATTCAAGAGATCCTTACCCCTCTGTTTGAGAACATAGCAGGACACCCCAGGATGGGAGTTTAATATTTTCTTGTTTATTGTGTGGGTCTCCACCCACTGAGATAACACCCCATGCCAAGATGAACACATTCATACTCCATAGAAGCATGCCCCAGGTGTACCCTTTCCCATATATCCCTCAACAACCGACATCTTGCACCAGTGACCCTCCCTTGCCATATTTGCCAAAAGAACATTTCCACAGGTTTTTAAAATTTGTGTGCAATAGAACAATTCCTGGATCTGAGAATTCGATCTTTCCCTTCTTGACAGCATATACCTGAGCAAGCTTAGTTGCATAAGAGGTGGTGAGGACTCACAGAGTCAGTCTGCCCACCCATGCCCTTTCTTGGAGGCTAGAAGAGAGCCATGAGCCATCTGATTCAACCCCCTCATTGTAGAATTGTAGGGGCTGTGGCCCAGAGGGGTAGCCAAAGGCACAGAGGTAATTAGTGACAAAATCAACACCAGAACTCACAGATGCTGAGTCCAGGTGCAATTCTCTTTTGACACTACCTCTCACTACACAGCAACAAACAACTTCTTCTAAAATGCAGATTAAATAAAAGTTTTGCTATCTATAATATTTCCATTCTATAGATTTCCTCTGAAATTTCAACTTCAAATAAAAATAAATCATTCAAAAATAAAAAATAGGGGAGAGGATGTAGCTCAAGTGGTTGAGCTCCTGCTTCCCATATACGATACCCTGGGTTCAATCCCGGGTATCTCCTAAAAAAAAAAAAAAGATGTTGTTAATGGGAGAAAGTGGGGAAGGGGAGGGGTTGAGGTATAAGGGAATCCCCTATATTTTTGGTGTAATATTTATGCAATCTAAAGCTTCTTTAAAAAAAAATTAAATCATTCAAAATAAAAATAATCAAAGCCCTGTCCTGTCATGATTAACCTCTAATCTTTGTTTTACATTTCTCAGTTTAAGGCAGGGAATTTTTTCAGTGCTTGAGCAATCCTTCCTTGTAAATTTGAGAAAAACAAAGCAGATTGTGACTTAAGCAAAAAGAATAGAGACCCGGTATCTCTCTTTCTCTCTCCACTAATAGAACAACAATTTTAAAACGCTTACAAGATAATAAGAAAGAATACCTAATCCCAGCTTCAATTCTGTATTTAAACTTAAAAGACTTTGACTTTGAAACACATCATGATGAAGGGTAGCAGGTGTTTGCATGTGAATGAGCAGATTGATATGTTTTTTGTTATTTGGTTTTTTTTTACATAGAAATCTTTAGCTTCTTTAACCAAATTTCCTGAAGTGAGGAAACTTATGTTTCACTCTTAGTTACCCAAGTTTTCTGTCCCAGCATCAAAGATAACAATCATGACACATCTCAGATTATAGTCCCTTCCAAGTGAAATTCTCTTGCCCAGTTGCTGCTGAAGACAAAGTCCTAAAAATGTCATGGGACCCCCCTCCCCAAAACCACTACATGATCACTGTTGATTGGACCAGAAATGGATGCCTGACTCAAGAATGAGAAGAGCATAGAAAGGATAGGAAACAAGACGTTGTCTGGTATATGAGCAAAGCCAATTGGATTTTCTATCTCAACATGAGCATAGCACATCAAGAAGTTAGCCCTGATGGTTGGAGCTGAAGATCATGATGTAGACAGAGAACAGGAAAGTCGTGTTGTGGACACTGAAGTGACAAGGAGGCAGAAACCATGAGTCAGATGAAGGCAGTGAGTAGAAGGGGAAGGAAAGGAATCCTCTCATCTAGAGTGAGGCTGACTCAGGTGAATGTTGGGACCGTGGAGCGGAGAGCCAAGAATTGCCTTTCCCAGCTAGACTCGGTTGTTGAGAATTTTCCTTGATTCTGGGTACATATGATGTTACATTATCCATTCTTCTGGTCCACTTAAGGCAACTTAACTGAGTCTCTCTATTCTTTGAATCAAAAGAGCTTTAGATTCTTTTTCAATAATAACTAATAGGACCGAAGTCTCCTCTCCCTGATAAAAGAAGGTAGTAGAGTTATAATAACACACTTGGAAATGTTTCTCTCCCAGTGAAGTAACATCTTACTTTTATTTACTGACTTTCTGAGGAGAAAAAAATATGGCTTAACGAAATGCCTTGAATAAGTGTTTTAAATAAACAAAAAGCTTTCTTTAAACTTTCAGTACAAGCAGTAAGAGAGACAGTAATTAACAAACTTTTCAAGTAAAATTCCAGGTAAAACTGTTTTAAATAAAAAGAAAAGGCATATTTTTGATAAACACATTTATGGAAAATTTTCACTGAAATATTTAAGAATAGTTTGCACTGCTTTCATTTCTTGCTTATGTTTGTTTTCTTCTCCTGGAATGCTTTATTTTACTGTGCTCCACTTATTCATTCTTCAAGGTGTAAGCTAAATAACACATTTCTTTACAACATATCCCAAGTTTCCTTAGGTGAATTAGTTTCTTATTTCAGAGTAACTGAATTTCTTTTACAGAATTATTCCCATCCCACAGCAATATTCACATTCAACTTATACTATGGTCACTTGTTTGCTTTTTGTTTGATTTTATGTTGTCTCCTCTTGCTTGTAAAACTTTCCAAATCAAAATTGCTTTTTCACTTAGTAGTAATTGAAATGAGATAATATGAGATAATGAAGGTAATTTTCAAAATTCACATGTTCTTTGCTTTGACACTCCTCATTTTTAGCAAGAGACACTCTTTGGCTTAAGGAGGAACAGGATTGTTATAGAACTGCAAAAAAAAAAAGTCACTATCCAACCTGGATTCATAAAGCCCATATCAGGGACAATATATATCCGAGATACTTTAAATTACAAAAGGGAGTCTCTTTTTAGAGGAAAAGTGATATGTGTTCATCAAAAGAGAATGTCCTGAAGAAGCAGGAATAATGTACAGCCAGAAACAAATGATTGTAGAGAGAGTAGATGGAAAACCAGATGATTCAGGAGGAGGAAATTAGGATTGACCAGATTGGAAGGGCTGGGAGAAGATGAAGACAGAGGAGGGAGAAGATGAAGACAGAGGAGGGAGGTTCCTGCATGAACCTCGTGCAGAAGACACCATCATCATTAGAGACTGCCTAGGTCTGCCTGAGTCAGTGTCATCTACAGCCCACACCAGGGGGAAATGTAGGCACTGAATCTACTGCAAACCCCCCCCCCCATCCACCTCCATTTCAGTGGGTTCCACATTGTCTGCACTGGAGGAGCTCTTGTAAGAACACATCTCATGACCATCGGCAGAGGACTTAGTATTTTCAAATGTTTGTGCCTACCTTGTCCATTGACCATCCAGTAGTGATGATGCCTTCTTCTACCTGCAGGCATGGCTCAACCTGTCCTAACTACCCTCTGCAGATAGCCCTGATCTCAACAGCACAGGACACATAGAAGGTGGACCTCTGGGCTCCCTGAGCAGGTGGCAGAGTTGTCAAGCAAAAGTTCCTTCAACTATTTTTCTGTCATATTTGTGACTGTTCAATTTGCACCTCTAATATTGGCATTCAATAAAAGTTTATAAAGTTGTGTTGCCCAAATCCCATTTAAATATATTCTAGATTTGTTAATTAGTAGGGTCCACATTAAAGAGATTGATGCTCTTGCGTGAGCTCACAGAAAAACAGTGGATGGAAAATGAGTTGCACAGAACCACACTGCTAGTCAAAGAGAGGGGCTGACTCCTTGATTATTTAATGCTATTCTAATCAGTGCTTAATTATGAATAATAATGGAAATTATAAGTAAATCATGAGTAATTGAAACTGCAGATTGTTCCAGGTATTAATTTAACAATATATTTCCATCTTTGTCCTCATTAAGTTTTTCTTTGAGTTATACATCCACCTCTCTGCTCCATCTTTTCTTGTGAGATATTTACAAATAGTGACATGAACAAAAGGAGGTTAAAATGTTGGCATGAATAACCTACAAATACCATATAATCAGCCCCTTGATGTTTGAGGATTAATTGTAGTATTATATTTTTCTAACTTCGGAAGCACTATATATTGTAAAGATGTAGAAGGAATTTTAATGAGCATGTCAAATTTGGCTCAAGCTGAATTAGTACATTACTTTCCTCTTGAGTTTGCAAAGATCTCTCAGTTTTTCTTTTTATTGTCCCTAATGATACCAGCATGATCATTTTGACAGGATCTTTTTGTGCTTGAGATTTAAGTGTCTTAGTTTTTCTTAGATCTTTGCATCCCAAAGAATGAAGATGACACTAAGAACTGAAAAGGGAAATCTATGGCCACTTCATCAGCCACATACTTACCCATTAGCTCTTGAAGATAATATTGTTTCATTGTGGCTCCAAGTTCTGCCTCCGACTGAACTGTGAAAATAACTGTGTTTGTATAATGAGGGGCAACATTCTGTTTCTTTTCTCTCTACCCTTTCAATGCCCTCCGTTCCAATCATACAGGAAGACTTAGGAGGGAGAGAGGGGAAGGCAAGAATAAGATCTGGAAAGAAACATGAAAACTGTAATGACACAGTGGTGGGGTGGGGATTAGCAGGAACACTGAAAATGAGGGTAGAGTAAGAAAGCAACTGAGGAAAGTTGTGGAGCATATACGACATGGTGGTTGGATAAAGCGCAGAAGAGGGAGAAGAATCGAGGTAGCTGTAATGTTTCAGCCCAGAAGCCTGGAATTCTGTTCTTACTCTTGGGAAAAGATGTCCAAAAATATTCAAAAAGTACTTCCACGTTCCCAAATGCACTGGATTGGTAGGGCAGATTTGAGGAGAAAATAGGGTTGGTATAAGTTACAAGCCTGGTTAAATATTATAGGTGAGAAAGAACTCAGAAATGGGGGAGGGGATCACCTCTGTTTCACTCTTCTATTTAAGATCAATGTTTACCAGTGTGCCCAGGTGCATAAGGGGAAGTTTGTTGGTATACAGTGAAGCATATACTGCTGCAGAATGTGGGGGAGATTGATCCTTTCTATTTTCCACTCTTACTCCCATTACATAGTAAGGAAAAATAAAATAAAAATTGTAAGTCTAGGAAGCCATTATAGCAAAAATTCTATAATAGAGAAAAATCTAAACTAGGATGGATTGAGATTAAGTCCCAATTTCAAAAATATTTCATTTCAGTGGAAACAAGGCATTGTATGATATTATTGTTGATGTGTTGATTTTCTAATCTAATGCAGGTCTTAATTTGGATACCCTAAGGAGAAATCGTGCATAATTACAACTGATTGTGTTCATGGTTGGGGAAAGTTTGTCAATAAATTAATGAAATATTAACTGAATATGTTCCCAAAATAATCAACAGGATCTCTCAGTCACATATCATAACATGTGGCAAAGGAAGGCATTATTTGGCTAAATTTCTAGAAAAGAAAATCAACCTTAATTACATTAGATGGTAAATTGCTACTCAGTTACTGGTTCATCTCCCTAGTGGCTGGCATAGGACTCCATCTCTGATCCCTCACCATCAATTAATATTTTAATAAAAGCAACTGCTTAAGAAGATTAACAATCACAGCATGAGTTAACTTAATTTTGCCTATGGTTGAAGTATAATTCACTGTTCTCCATTACCGTAGAAACCATGAAACCTTATTAGAAACATTATGTTAAGAAAAGAGGGACGCAGAGACCCAAGATGTTTCTCTACACACATCTGATGAAAATTGTAATCATTGAAGTTGAATTTTTTTCACATCATCCTATTTCATTTTCTTTATAAATCCATCCTGCTCATTATATGATTATTTACTTCTGTCTTTTCTATTAGAAAATATGTCCCATTATGGTCAGGGCCTGTGTGTCTTGTCTATTGCTATATCCCCAGTGAATCTATACTTATATCTCCCCCAGGTTGTGGAACAGCGCACAGTAGAAAAGGAGGTAGGGGTAGTGGAATACTGGAGGATGGCTTTTAGTGTGTGTTTGTGACTTACCCAGAGAAGAAAATGGGAGTGGGTGAGGTCTGGGCCATGGCCACTTAACAGGTGTCTATGATTTCCCTAACACAGGGATCAGTTGACTTTCAAATCAGTATAAAAGGTAAGCTTGTGGGCATTCATAAAAAGGATAATATATTTTAGCTCCTCAGTGAAGATCACAGTGCCTGAAAGGGCATACAGGCCAAGTTGCCAGACAGAACACATAGTGGGTCCCAAATACTTGAGTCCAGAAGATGGTGCAAAGGTTTCTTCCTTGTCTCAAGGTGTCGTTCATATCTTAAGTAGTTCTGTTCCCTCTGTCTTCCTCCTTCTTCTCTTCTAACCTTTATTTGCCTCCATTTTTTCTGTTCCTCACTCCGCTTCTCCAGGGTCTCAGCTCCACCCTAAGAGGGCTCCTAGGGGGCCTCAAAGTCAAGTTGGGTAAGCGATGCTTCCTTTCGAGCTGGAAGTACGAGGGATTGACCCCAGGACCTCGTACATGTGAAGCAGGCTCTCAGCCACAGAGCTACACCCACTCCCCATTTTGGGTGTTTCTTTACAATAACTGGTAGGATACAGTTGCAAAAAAACAACAAACATAAATATGCCACACATTTTGATAAACACTTATTAAGGGAAGCGGATGTGGCTCAAGTGGTTGGGCTCCTGTTTACCATATAGGAGGCCCCAGGTTTGACTCCTGGGGCCTTCTGGTGAAGGTAAGCTGGCTCGCATGGCGCGGTGAGCTGATGGCCTGCTGGCACAGCAAGATGACACAACAAAGGGAGACAAGCAGACACGGGAAGACACACAGCAAATGAACACAGCAAGCACAAGCAGCAAGGGGGCGGGGGGGATAAAGAAATAAATAAAATAAATCTTAAAAAAAAAAAAAACATTTATTAAACCAAAATAAAGTTTTATTGTAAAAGTAAAAAAAAAAAAAGTCAAGTTGACCATGGGTGCTGGATCATGAAGAAAGGGCAGCCATAAATTCTTACCAGGTCCATTATATTTTTCAGAATGGTATATCTAAAATACAAACAAGCATTTCTCCTGCCAATATTGTCTGCCTCTCAGCATAACTTCAATGCATTATCTGTCAAAAATTACACAAAAAAATCTGCTTCTGTATCCTACTATTACAAAGTCATGCCTGACTCACCAAAGAAGAGAAGAGGAAGGAAAGAAAGGGGTAAGTGGAGCAGAAAATCCCTTCCTACCCCTGTGCACCTTTCCATTTCTGATACAAGCACCATGTACACTTTACCTTTTGGTCTCTGGGTGTCACCCCCTAGTAGACGGTTTGAAGCACATCTTCAAGGGATTGTTTTGAAGACAAGCATGACGAGTATGGCTTTGACAGAAAGCAGGGTTTCAGTCTTCATTGTTACTCATTTTACCTTGACCTTTCACTCTGGTACTATACAAATAGTCTTAACTTTGAAAGGTTTTCATCGGAAACAATAATGATTCAGTTTAAATTATAAAGGGGCCTTCCTGAATAATTGTGAAATTACTCTAACGTGAATGCTGATGTAACTTTTCTCTTGCACATCCTTTAGAAAAATGAAATCTCTAACTGCTTCTGCTGTTTTTCTTTAACTCACTGAGAGGTTGAATGTCACAGTGTCTGGAAAAAATTAGCTAGCAACATTCAAGTAATCATTTTAAAAATTATCTTGCAAAAAATTTTAATGCTGTAAAGAGCCTACTACTTTTCCCAGAAGTATGCTTAATCATATACTCTGTGATGGTGAGTGCTTCCTCTGAGAAAGCAGGTGGAAGGTGGGAGGGCTAAAGAGAGACTGTCACCTTTTACTCCCTATATTTCTATATTTATTGAATATTTTAAAATGAATATATTTGTGTATTGCTTATATATTAATATAAAATATCTTACAATCATTTTGAGTAAAATTAGAGTTCAAGATATTTCTGCTACTTTTCTTGCAGGCTTTGAATATGCCACTGCCTCCACAGTCAACCACTCCACCACTTAAGAATCATATTAAATATTTGTGTACTTATGTTCTATGTGTGATTATAGCCAATTTTTTTTCCTGAACAATGATGAGCAAACAAGAAAAGCATTTCCTAAATTGGACAGGCAGTGTGAAATAACAATAGTGATCACCCCGCCAATTGGGTGTTGGATGTAGAACATTGCATGGTCTACTAATTATCATTAATTTTTATTGAGCACATATAATGAATGAGCCAGGCAACCCATTAAGCATTTTATGTGCATTTTTGCAGTTAAGACTCTCAACAGCCCACGAGATAAGTTTCTGAGACAATTTTCTACTGTTCTGAGACCAAGACCTTGAGTTTCAGCTAATCTAAGCAATTACTTACGGCCAACAGCCTCTGAGAGGTAGAGCCAGGGTATGTCACCAGATCCCCGTGAATGCAAACCCTGGGTGAGTGGAAGGAGTGTAGTTTGCTGGGTCCTTACAAAGGCATGGAGCATTAGGGGATTCAAACCCAGCCTCCATCACATAGAAGTCATATGAACATGGGCAAGTTACTTCACCTCTCTGTGCCTCAGTGTTCTGGGAAATGCAGATCCCCACATATAAGTGGGAGCAATAATATCACATTCCTCATAACGTCAATACAAGGATAAAATGAGATGATCTTAGAAAGTATCTGTGATGGTTTGAAGCTGTATGGGACCACAGAAAAGTATGTTCTTAAAGTTAATCCATTCCATTGTAAGTAAGACTTTTTGGTGAGTAGATCTTAACTTAAGATGTGATCCACCTCATTCAGGGTGGGTCTTAATACTTTTACTGGAGTCCTTTATAAGAGAATGAAATTCACACAAAGAGAAAACCACAGAAGCAAGAAACTGAAAGCAACAAAGCCTGGAAGAGAAGGGAGTGACCAGTAGATACCACCATGTGGCTTGCCATGTGCCAGAGGAGTCCAGGATCATCGGCAGCCAGTCTTCAGGAAGAAGTTATCATCTTGATGAAGCTTTAATTTGGACATTTTCACAGACTCAGAACTGTGAGCTTGTAAGTTAATAAATTTCCATTGTAAAAGTCAAACCATTTCTGGTATATTGCTTTTGGCAGTCTAGCCGACTAGAACAGTATCTAATAAAATTTCAATATATGTTAGCTACACTTATGTCTAATAGACACTGCAAAGAATTTGGTTTATCTCTGAAAAGAACTATGTTTCTATTTAGGCTTTACAAAAATATACACAGGAGATAATATTATCTTCATTTTTTAAAAAACAAATCAATTTTATTGATACATATTAATGAAGCATACAATTTATCCAAAATATACAATGGTAACATATAATCACATGGTTGTGTGTTCATCACTTCAATCATATTAAAGCATTTTCAATATCTCAATAATAATAATAATAAACAAAAACTAGACAGACAAACAAGAAAATTCCTTACTTCTCAATTTCTCTGTTTACCCTACTGTACATAAGCTGCTATTTCTGGCTATTCTATTAAGCAATTTTATTGAGATATACTCACATACCATATGATCTATCCAAAGTGTATAATCAATGACTTTCTTTTAGCTGTTAAAAAGTCCTTTATCGTAAAATAAATAGAAAAATAGATTGAAAAGAAATTACAAATTTTAAAAGAGAGCACAAGGCCAGGTTAGATTTAATATAATAAATTATTAAAAAGAGAGAGCTTAGCAACAAACATTTATAAATGTAAATAATAATTCAAATATAATAGAAATTAATTATAGCATAATTCTAATTTTTATATTATAGCTCTAACTATTGGACATAATAATCTCTAAGAATGAAATAAATTATTGGTTTAGTTATTTAATTCACATTTAGGACATTATTCATTCTAAATAATCAAATTCCTATTTGAGAATTACGCACATCTTATTTGAATAAATTACAGTAGATAACAATTTGCCAACTCATAATTTTATGCAGCAGAAAAACTCAAAACCTTGTTCAACCATAGTCATGCTAAATCGTTATTAATCTAATAATAGATTATTTTAATTAAAGAATATTATGGCAGTTTGGCATTGTTTGTGGATTTCAAAAAAAGATATTGGATTAGGTTTGTAAACTGGTCTGTACCTGGGTGTGATTAAATTATGATTAGGGCTTTGATTGGGCCACATCAGTAGGAAGTTGAGTCTCTGCCCCCTTGGTGGGCAGGGATTCACAGATAAAACTACATAGCAGAGCAGAGAAGTGAATTGGAGTTTTGATGCTGAGATTTGATCTGGAGCCCATGAAGTTAACATACAGGAGAAGAGCACAGAAGAATAGAGATGGCTCCTTAGACATGGCAGAAGCCCCAGGGAGAGAGACAGAGCCATTCACCTGATAGTCTACAGCTGGCCTTGTGGAGAGAGCACAGCAGCTGAGCCCAGAGAGAAATGGAGTGCTGGGAAGAGAGGAACCTAAGAAGCCTGAACTCTTGGCAGACGTTGGCAGCCATCTTGCCCCAATATGTGGCAATAGACTTTGGTGAGGGAAGTAACTTCTACTTTATGGCCTGGTAACTGTAAGCTTCTACCCCAAACAAATTCCCTTTATAATAGCCAACAGATTTCTGGTATTTTGCATCAGCACCGCTTTGGCTGACTAATACAAGTATGAATAAAAAGGGTTAAAGAAAAATGAAGTATCCAAAAATATATCTCTTCTTCAGTCCTCCTCAATTAAAAGCAAGTGTTTATTTTGTATGAAAAAAATTGCAGAATACTGATCACAGAAACAATTTGCTGATTGCACTGAGTAATTATTGTCCATATACTATAATGTTGTTATTTTACATTTATCTAGTCTACTCCAGCTCTCTTTTGGTTACTATTTGCATGGAATACCTTTTTCCAACCTTTCATTTTTAACCAGGTTGTGTCCTTTCATCTGAGGTGGGTCTCTTGTAGGCAACATATTTTTTTACCCATTCTATCAGTCTTTGTCTTTTGATTGGGGAGTTCAATCCATTAACATTCAGTGTTATTACTGTAAAGGCATTACTTACTTCATCCATTTTGTCCTTTGGCTCTCTGTTGTCATATCATTCTATTGTCTGTCTTCTTATCCTTTAGTATACTCTTCCTAATAATCTTCATTTCTAAACTCTTCTCTAAATCTCTCACCCTTGTTTTTTACTTTCAGGCTGCACTCCCTTTAGTACCTCTTGCAAATCTGATCTTTTGGTAACATATTCTAGGAGTTTTTGTTTGTCTGTGAAGACTTTGAACTCTGCTTCATTTTTTAAAATCAATTTTATTGATAGATATTAATAAAGCATACAATTCCTCCAAGGTATACAATCAATGGTATTTGCTCTATTCACATAGTTGTGCATTCATCCCTTCAATCTTTACTAGAGCATTTTCATTGTTTCAATATTAATAATAATAATAAACAAAAAACCAGACAAAAAAACAAACAAGAGAATTCCTAGCCTCTCAATCTCTTTATACTTCCCCCACTGTACATAGCTGTTGTTTCTGGCTATTCTATCCAAAGCATATAATTAATGGCTTTTAGTATAATCACAATGTTGTACATTTATCATCTTACAAATTCTAGGACAATTTCATTACTCCAAAAAGAAAGACTCCAAACCCCAGCATTTCTTCCTCAGACCTATATAACAACTAATCTTTCATCTGTATGAATTGATTTATATTTACATTTTATATATATGGAATCATAAAATATGTAGTACTCTAGCTGGTCTCCTTCACTTAGTATAAATTTTTTTTTGTCTGATATTAACATTGTGTAGTATTAACTTACATTTGTTTGGCTTCAAGGAAAAATGGTCATATATACAATTCTACCTATATTCATATTTCACATAATATATTTATGTATCACATAATATATTTAGTTCATAATATCCCCTTCATTTTTGAAGGACAGCTTTGCTGGATACAGAATTCTTGGCTGGGAGTTTTTCTCTTTCAATACCTTAAATACACCATACCATTTTCTTTTCTCCTCCATGGTTTCTGATGAAAGGTTGGCACTTGATCGTATAGAGTTTTCCTTGTATATGATACTTTTCTTTTTCTTGCTGCTTTCAGAATCTTCTCTTTATCTCTGATATTTGTTATTCTGAATAGTAGGTGTATCGGAGTAGGTCTATTCGGATTTATTCTGTTTGGGGTGTGTTGTCCTTCTTGGATATTGATATTTATGTCATTCATAAGGGTTGAGAAGTTTTTGGTCATTGTTTCTTCAAGTAGTCTTTCTGCCCCTTTTCCATTCTCTTCTCCTTCTGGGACATCAAAAAGAGAATGTTTGTGAGTTTTGTGTTGCCATTTAATTCCCTGGGACTCTGCTCCATTTTTTCCATTCTCTTCTCTTTCTGTTCTCCTGTGTTTTCCAGTTCAGATGTTCTGTCTTTGAAATCACTAATTCTGTCTTAAAGTAATTCAAATCTGCTTTTAAGTGCCTCTAATGTATGTTTAATCTCATCCATCATGTCTTTCATTCCCATAAAGTTTGTTACTTTTCTTTGCAGGCTTTCAAATTGTTCTTTACGCTCTCCCAGTGTCATCTGAAAATCCTTTATTTCTTTAGTCATAATTTCTTTAAATTCTTTAAAGTTGGGAAGCAGGTGTGGCTCAATCGATAGAGCTCCCATTTACCATATGGGAGGCCCTGGGTTCGCTTTCCAGGGCCTCCTTGTGAGGGCAGGCCGGCCCGCGCGGCATGGTGGGCTGATGCGGCAGGACCCCACAGCAGGGGGGAGATAAGCAGACACAGAGAAGACACACAGCGAATGGACACAGCAAACACAAGTAGCAAGGGGGGGATAAATAAATAAATAAATAAATCTTTAAAAAATAAATAAATTCTTTAAAGTGATTTAGGAAAGTTGTGTGATTATCATTGATTAATTGTCTTAAATCCTGTATCTCTTCAGGATATTTCATTTGTTCTTTTGGTTGGGCCATCTCTTCCTGTTCCTAGTATGGCTTGTAATTTTTTGCTGATGTCTAGGCATCTGTGTTAGTGAATTTACTCTGTGGCTAATTTCTCTCTCTTGCCTGTTGTTTTTTTTTTTCCCACAGCTCTTCTTTGATATTTGGTTCAACTTATTTTCAGTCTTTAAAATTGCCCAACTTAAAATTTCAAAACTGGGCCAGGGACTCACTAATGTGGTGCAAAGTTTCTCCCAGGGATTGAAAACAGAGCATGAACAGTTTTTGTCCATGCAATTTCCAGACCGACCAGCAGATGGTGCAAGCCAACACACCTTTCCAAGGAGGTGTTTCAGTCTTGGCTTTCCTGTGTGCCTGTGTTGAATCTCCAGATCGGAGATTCAAAGTGAGCTCTGCTCGCCAAATTCACTGAAGAAAATTACACCAACTTCCCCTCCCTTTTCCCGTGAAACAGCTGACAGGGAGGTATATGTCTGTTCCCCTCTCAGTTGGCTGCAGTGAGTGAAATGTTTTACCCCAGCTTAATATCTTAGGGGGAGGGGAGGGGAGCCCTTCTGGCTTCCACCGAGGCTTGGCAACTCATATATTTCTTTTCGGTTTCTTTGTCTCTCTGTCTCTCACCCTCCTGGGAGTTGTGTAGCTCTGTCCCGGTCTGCTGACTCACAAAGCAGTTCCCTTGGACAGTTTTTGACTCTTTCTCCATTGTTTTTGTGAGGGTATTCAGCTCTGCCTGTTAGTCCATTGCCGTTTTCCCTGCAACTCTCTCTTCATCTTTATAGATGACAGAAGCTTGGAGAATTTAAGGAACTTGCACAGGATGATAAGGTATGAAAGCTGAGAAGCAAAGATTCAAATTCAGATTTATTTGACCAGAAGCCCAAGCTTTGCCTTCTGCATCACTTGGCAACAGAACCAAAGTGGATGCCAATGTCCACTTGCCCCTGCTGTGACTCTAGGGATTCTCTGGATCTTGCAGGGATTGCGTTTCCTCCTCTCTCAACTGGAATGGTGTTAGTGCCTCCCTCCTTGGGCTGCTGTGAGGTAAGTGGAGACCCTGCATCTAAGTATTTCATTCACTGCCTGACCCATGTGAAGTGGGGGCGGGGCAGGTTCTCAGAATCAGCATCACAGTTAATTTCTATGACCATCCTTTAATCCTATGTTAGATGGTGACACTCATATTGGTTCTGAAATTTAAATGATCAAATATATGTAAAAAAAATTTTTATATCAAAAAGTCCTATACTAAATCTATGATATTGTTATTAAGATTCACTAGCGAATTCTTCTGGTGAAATTATGAACATTTCTAGCAGTCTTGGTGTATTGCGGCAGAACATACCATCCTGAGTGTTACAGACTGAGCTTTCTCATACTTCAGTTTCCTGGAACCCTACAACTATTTAGTGACTGATGCAAAGTACCATGTTAAGTTCTCTAGGCATGTCCTTCCTGCCTAACATTTCATTGCAATCCATTGTTTCACCCCATATTTCCCTCAAGAGGACATTTATCTTTTTATTTTATAAATTCATTTGGAAATGAAGGCAAATTGTAGGCAATACATAGCTTTCCAGAAATTATTTTGGTAAAAGCAAACCATCTATTTTTACGTATTGAAGTATATTTAGAAGGAAAAATGGAAGACTCACTGGGGCCCAGATGGGTTTTATTATTATATGTAATTCAGAGAGATGGGCAAGAAGCCTTGTAGGGCATGAAAAATAGGTTCATTTTTGCTAGGAAGTCAGATGGGAGGAGAAGATACTCCTGATCTCAGCAGCCAGGGAAAGCATCCACCAGGAGATCTGAGGAAGACAGCAGACACCAGCACAGCCTGCACATTTCTCATGGCAAAGGAAAACAAGACTGCAACAATGATTTTAGAAATCCCAAACAAGCAGTCCGAAAGCAAATAAATGATGAAGTTATCACAATCCAATGTTTAAAATATTGGCATAGTCTATTGCTGACAAAGTACATTTTCAGGCTTTTAATTTTTTTAAAAGACTCTAACGTATCTTTGGGTTTGTTGCAGGAGACCAAGTATCAAGAAATGAGAACATAAAGTTGCTTAAACTTTTTTTGTGAAATAATTTCTTAACTTCAACTACATAGAACACAGCCTGATGACTCCGGTGATATGTTTTGTCTGCAAGTTTCTCCTATTTGCATATTGTTACAGTTTGAAGTTCTTTTAAGAGTCCCCAAAAGAGAAAGATTATGTTTTTGAACTAATCCATTCCTGTAGGTGTGAGACCATTTTGATTAGACTATATCAGTGAGACGTGACTCAGGTTGAGTCTCTGCCCTCCTACTGGAGCTGATATAGACTGAGACACACACACACACAGAGGAAAAGGAAGCCACCAATTTGATCCTGCATGTGAGAGAGAGGACTGTAGGAAAACAGAGAAGCCCTGAGGGCTGAGAGAGTCTGGAACTAGCAGAGCACAGAGGCATGGAAAGAGGCCCCTGAGAGGCTGGGTCCACTGAGCAGCTCAAGAGGAAACGAACCATATGCCTGATAGATCACAGCTGAACTCGGGAAGAAAGCAGAGCAGCTGAGACCAAGAGAGAAGGCCTGGTAAGAAACACTTATGCCTGATTGTCCACAGCTGAGCTCCAGGAGATGGTAGATTCTGGAGAGGAAGGCAGAGACCTCTGCAGAAATCTGCAGCCATCTTGTTTCGCCACATGGCAGAAACCTGAGAAAGCATCTCTGCTGATGCCTTGATTTGGACATTTTATGGTCTTAGAACTGTAAGCTTTTACCCTAAATAAAATTCCCATTATAAAAGCCAACCCATTCTGGTACTTTGCATTGGCAGCCCTGAGGCAAACAAAGACACATGTAAAATTATATTTTCTTCAACTTTTTAAGATTCATGTCCCTCCCACCCCCACTAAGCTGTTTGGTTTTGCAGTTCATGTTACAGGTAGGATAATTATCAGAGAAATCCATTTGAGTTAAACCCTTGCTTTATAGATGTGTCATCATGAAAACCCAGATCATTGTCCATCCTCTTAACTCTTTTAAGACAAAAATGGCAGCAACTATGACTCCAAATATGATCTTTTTTGCAAAGAATGGTGAAAAAAATATTGAAAGGGGTGAATACACAGTAAAAACGATCTCCTCATTATCTTGAACAATGGCAGAGGGATTTTTGTCACCTTAGCAAGAAATTCAACAATTGTCCCTCAGATAAGGAAATTGCATGATTTTCTCTCTGGTTTTTGCATGCTTTATTAGTAATTGTTTTCCAGAATGGAAATGGCCCAGCTTTCTGGGGTTTATGTTTTGGGGACTGCTTGTCCTTGTTGGCCTATTTCTTTATTTTTTAGCCACCAGATATGGAAAAACAGGAAAGGTCCATGTTTTAGTTTCCTAGGCTGCTCCAAGCAGAATCCACAAAGTGGTTCAGCTTAAACAATGGGTTAAAGTCCAGGAAAATGTCCTAATCAAAGTGTCATCAAGGTGATGCTTTCTTCCTAAAGACCATCTGCCAGCAATCCTTGGCTTTTCTGTCACATGGCAAGGTACATGGTGGCATCTGCTGATCTCTCCCTTCTTTTCCAGGTTTCATTTCTTTCAGCTTCTTGCTTCTTTGGTGCTCTGTCTCTTCATTCTTTTTCTAAAGGTCTCTAATAATGGGATTAAGATCCATCCTGAAAGAGGTGGGTCACATGATAACTGAAGTAGCCTCATCAAAAAGTCCTACTTACAATGGACTTGAATCCACAGGGATAGATTAATTTTAAGAACATAGTTTTCTGATGTACATATAGTTTCAAAATACCACAGTCTAGAAGGTGCTAGAGGAAACAGTGGGATGCAAACTAGATGTAGAGTTTTAATTCTGTTATATAAGGTTTTGGATGGTGATCACCTTGATTTTATAATGACCCAGTGCTGCCAGAATAATACAATATACCTTAATTTCCTCTAGCATTTGGAATCTATTAAAATATTATATACAAACCTATTTTGCATAATGTAAAAATGAAATTGGAAGTTTGAAGAATACTAGTAAAAATAATGAAATAAGGAAAGGGTGGGCTAAGTAAATGATGAAAATAGGATTAAAAAATTAGAATTTCCACCATCTTAGAGAAGTGACAAGTAAAGAGGGGTGTGTGTGTGTGTGTGTGTGTGTGTGTGTGTGTGTGAATCTTGCACCAGTCCAAATGTTTGGTGTAATTTCTCTTCATCTATTTGTTAGTTCTAGCATTGACATGGAGGCTAATCCTCCTCTACATAAGGGGAATTTTACAGACTCTAACCTTGCTGAATTCCAATTCTAGTAACTGGGTTCTTATCTTTCTCTCATGCTTTTCTTCATACACTCAAAGGCAGCAATGGCATCTCTTATGCCTATAGCCAGGAGTGACATGATATGCAAAATATGTAACAGCTGATATAGTAAGATGAATTAATGTATAAAATGATAGGCAAATCAAAAGGAAACATATAAACATCCTGCGCTGGTTATGACAAAATAGCTTGCATCAGATAACCTTCCTACAGAAAATAAATAGACGTCTGTACAGAATATATAAAATTGGAGCAAGTGAAGCTCAGTGGTTGAGTGCATGCTTCACATGTATGAGGCCCCAGGTTAAATCCTTGGTACTTCCTTAAAAAAAAAAAAGGAAAAATAAAATAAAATTATGACTATTTTTCAAAAACATTGAGAGCAATCAAGGAAGACCTGCTTTAAGAGGTGCTAATCCCTGAGAGAAGGAAAGCACAATGAGGTGAGCTCATTTTGCCCTGGCTTCTTCCTTGAGGGTACTTGCTAACTTGCAGTGCAGTGGAAAAGAGTACTAGCAGGAAGCTGCAGTCCTACTAGATTGAAGAGAGAGGTTAGAATTAAGAGCTGCCAAAGCAGCCAGATCTTGATGGGCCAAATCCAGAAAAGGAGAGAATCTCAGGGAATTGAGTCCAAAAATCTGTGTGCAATCTTCTCTAGAGTTGGTAGCCATACTAAGATATGCATGTTCAATTTAAGATTCCAAGAAATCCTGAAGGAAGCAGTGATTGGGAGGGTAAATTACTGAGCAGATATGTCAGCAGTTGCAGGGTGCTGAGAAGAGAGGGGTGCAGTTCAAGATCTTTGAAGAGAGAACAATTCTGGTGTACACCTGAGGCTCTCAGCTGAGACCACAGAAGGAACAGAAATAGAGCAGCCATAGCAACCCTAGAATTAGGCAATGTGCTTATTCTCTACCTGCCTTCCAGAATAAAACTTAAACATTTTAAAAGGAAGAAAGCAAAGTTCAGAACATCTACATATTTTAATAATAATGTGCAGCACCTAATCAAAAATTACAAAGCATCTTATAAAACTGACAGAAAGAATTATTCATTTCTCATAGCTTGGGGCATTTAGTAAGCTTGCTGGGAGAAGATGCATCTGAGCTGATGCTTCAGGAAAGATTAGAGTTAGCTAAGTAAAGAATGGAGAGAGGGTCATTTTGGGCCCAGGGAACAACACACACAAAAAGATGAGCGGCATAAAACAACAGTGTGTACAGGGAACCACTGCCTAGTCAGTGGGTATTACTGGAGGGCTGTGTGAGTTAGAAATTGGCCAGGATGGGGCTAGGGCCTAGGCCATAGAGGATTCTTAAACTGTTTTAACCCACATAACCCTTTCTTTTCAAATGAAATCTTAGGTCCTCGTCACAAAACATAAAACGTGGACTTTTTCAAGTTAAAGGGGAAAAGGGACAGGATGCTATGAAGGTCTGCATGCTCAGTATCATTGGTCCACACCTGCCACCCCAAACCCTGATTTTTCCCTACCCAAAAAAGCTTATCCACAGACTCCTTTAAGGTTCTAAACAATTTTAAAAATTATTCTGTGAAAGATGGGGAGACCAAAGAGATTTCATAGGGGAATGATATTAGCAGACATGTGCTTTAGACAATAACTCTGGAATCTGTATGGGATGACATGCAGGTTTTTTTTTTAATTTTTATTTTTTATGTCAACCACTTTATTTGAAATACAGTTAATGATTTGACTTAGTTCTTTTCTTATGCAGGTAATTGAAGAGGCCTGGAGTTGCCATTTCTGCTAAGGTGCCCACAACAACCATTGTTTTAAAAGCGGCATCTTCAGCAACCCTGAGTCCTTTCGAGTCCTCAAGGCCTATGAATGTGGAGCCATTTGACAACAAAAGGATGGGTCCTGGGAGGCTTACTGTCATTTTCCTTGCTCCAGCAGGCCCTGTGGCTCGCCCTGTCCTGGATGTCACAGGGCAAGTTCCGGAACACAGAGGGGAATTAAGAGTGAGGTGATTGCAGAATAAGGTGCTGCAGTGGAAGTAGACCAAGTCAGAGAACGCTTGGTACAAAGGCAAAGGCTTTCACTTTAAACCTCTGAGAGTGATCAGAAAGGCTCATGGAGGAGCCAGCCGGATGGAAGCATGTTTGGTAGTTGTCCAGGTTGCAACTGTAAAAGGGAAGACCAATGAGGGGGCTATTGCAATTGTCTAGGCGATAGATGAAGACAGTGATGGTAGGGTTGGAAGTGGGGCTGAATGAGAGGAACATTTAGTGGCAAATTGAGACAACATGGTGATGGACTGGCTGTGGGTGGTGACAGACAGCATTATCTTTTTAAGAACAGGCTTACTGAAATGAGTGCCTCTGGGGGTTCGAACCTAGAAGAGGCACTCTAAAGAGAGAGGCTGAATAAAATTCCTGTATTTTTAAGTGATTTTGGAGGGGAGAGAGGCATGAGTTGGGGATGGGAGCTTGAGAAGGAGAGAGTAATGAAATGCAGAAAAGAGAGAGAGATGGTTTGGGCTGGCATTCAGAACACAAACAAATGTAACCAAGAAAGTTAAGAAGAAATCCTGTTCACTGGAGACGTTCACAATTATTTAGAGACTAGAATAATTCGTGAAAAACATGTAATTGAAAACAATCATGTCTCAGCTAAGATGAATTAGCCTTTGCAAAGTTTATTAAATGGTTAGGTTCCAAGAGTATGAAGATTATGGTTGATCAATTGCAGAAACAAATTGTTTCATAGGCAAATAATCACCTTAATTTTAAAGGAAGAAAACACAACAATATCAACAGGAAGATGTATTGTTTGCATTTACATTTAATACTTTGCTTTGCAACAGACCAAGAAAATGGAATTGGTCCAGGAGAATTTTAATTAGGTACATCTCCAATGTCTTATACAGGTCCTGCCTGAGCTTAAAATTTTCCTTCTAATTATGAAAGGAACAAGGAAAAGCTGTGTGTTCCTCAGAAGAATATCCATATTATCCTTGAAAGTTGTTTTGGTTTGAACAAATGTTTCAGATAATGTTCTTTTTTGTTTGTGTAGATTTGTCTATCAGAAAAGATTGAAACTGCTAATCTTGTAGGAATGCTGTGGAAATATTTAATATGAAGTTGCTATTTATATGGGAATTATACTCTATCTTTAAAGTACTCAAGGCTGAATAATGAACATTGCAACATACACACTTCTGGCTTCCTAGAATTCACTGTCATTTTTCAGGGGACAGAATATACTTTTTTAGGTTCTTCTCTCCTAAATTTCCCTAAAAACCACATAGTAAAGTGCAAAAGGCTTAGAAGTCAGAAAGGTTAGCACTGCACAACATAAACTTTGGCTTCCTCAGTTGTAAATGGTTAGTGATAACCATAGCAGATGCCCAGTGAAGAGGAGACGTGAAAATACGGGCAAGGTGCTGCCACAGTGCCTGGTCCATAGTGGATATTCAGTGAGTCTTAATTCTCTTTCTCCTTGTCTCTTTTTCCTAGAATGAGTCTCCATGCTATAACCAATTGTGGTGGTTTGAAGCTGTATGTACCCCAGAAAAATGGATTAAATTTAATCCATTCCTGTGGGTATGAACCCATTGTAATGGGTTGATGAGTTTACTTTAGTTAAAGTATGTCCCATCTCAATCAGGATGGTTCTTAATCCTGTTACTGGAGTCCTTTATTAGAGAATGAAACTCACAGAGAGAGAGAGAAAGCCATGGAAGCAAGAAGCTGAAATCAGTGACACCAAGAAGAGAAGGGAGAGACCGGCAGGCACCACCATGTGCCTTGCCATGTGATAGAGGCACCAAGGATCACTGACATCCAGCCCAAAAATGTTGGTCTTTGGAAAGAAAGCATTGCCTTGATGATGCCTTGATTTAGACTTTCTTTTAGCTTCAAAACCATAAGCTAATAAATTCCCAGTGTTTAAGCAGAACTATTTCACAGTATTTGCTTGAGCAGCCTGGGAAATTAAAACATTGGTTCTAAGCAAAATCTTGAAAGAGGAGAAGCTTGTGTTTTTCCGAGCCTCTCTCCTCTCTTTAGCATTTACTGAGCATAACATATGTAATGTCTTTCACATAAGACATACTTCATAAATGTACACTTAGTATCAGTTCATTTGTTTTGGAATACAGCCCTGCAAGTGGATGGTGTTCTTTTATTATGAACAAGAAAGCTGGGGTTCAGAGAGGAGAAGTGACTGCCTCAAAGTTGCATGGCTTTCCTGGCAGACAGGGACTTGAACTGAGAGTCTCACATTGAACATGCCTTGCAATCTCCACTGCAATCTGGATATTGGCACCTCCTCTTATGGCTCCTGCCAGATCACATCTCATGATGCTTCTGCTTTCAGCAAGCTCCTACAGAGAAGAGTATATTTTAAACTATTTCATTCTGAGGCTTTAGAAATTGATATTCTTCTGTGTTAGGCAGAATAATCCCCCATACAATATCCACATTCCAATTTCCATGACCTGTGACTCTGTCATCTTTTATGGCAAAAGGGATGTTGACTGTGTGATTAAGTTAAGGGCCTTGAGATGGGGAGATGATCTAGGATTATCAAGGTGAACCCAGTCTAATCACATAAGTCCTTCAAATTGGAGGACTCTTCCCAACTGTGGTCAGAGGGAGATGTGACTATGGAAAAGGGTCAGAGACACGTGATGTTGCTGACTTTGAAAATGGAGGAAAGGGCCATGAGCCAAGGAATGTGTGCAGTCTCTAGAAACCAGAAATGAAAAGAAGCAGAATCCCCCCAGAGCTATCAGAGAAGAATGCAGCCCTGCCGACACCTCAATACTAGCCCAGTAAGACCCATTTCAGATTTCTGACCTACACAACTGAAAGATAAACAATAAATGTATGTTGCTTTAGGCCACTAAGTTTGTGCTAATTTGTTACAGCAGTAATAGAAAGCTAATACGTATCCCAAGAGCAATTTCCAATTCTTAAAGAAAAGGAAGGAAAAGAAATACCAGAATACTCATTGATGTATTGATGGAGTGATGATGAAAACCAAATACAAAAATCTAGAAAATATCTAATCATGATGAGCTACTGTAGTTGGCACACTCTTGATATTTCAGAGGGCCATCCTGTTCATACTAAAGAAGGGAAATAACTCACCAGACTGAAGCCAGCGATTTGGGGGAAGCTGATGATAACTGCCTCACCACACAGGCTTCCTCCTCCTTTATTACAATATGATCACATTGCCTTGCTCTGCTCCAGCAGACCCAGCCACTCAGGTGTTAACCAAACAGAAAAGGTGAAGTATACTCACTGCCTACCAATGAAATCAGGAGCTGACTTCATCCAGATTGTCTTGAAATGAAGGTGTAATTTCAAAAGCAGAAAACAAAGCAAAGCAAAACAAAACAAAACAGGGGTTAAAAAAAAAAACAATTATATTGTCAAAATTTGTTAAAATTGCAAAGTTAGAACCAGCAAACCAACTGGTAAATGGAATTGTATCCCCAACAAAGAGATATTCAAGTCCTAACCCCTGGTCCTGTAGGTATGAATTCATTTGTAAATAGAACTTTTGAAGAAGTGGCTATTAATTAAGGTGTGGACTCATTTACGCATAGGATCTTTGAAGGTCATATTTGGATGACGCCAAATTGAAACAGGATGGGCTTCATCCAATCTGGCTGAAGTCCTTATAAGCAGAGGAAATTTGGAGGCAGTAAGTCTGTAGAAGCCAGAAAAAGAAAGATCTAGATTTGATTCCCTTGAGACAGAGGTAGACATTGAGCCCCAACCAGAAGACTGTAGACTTCAGAGAAAACATGGCCTGCTGATAAATTAGTGCTGGACTTCTGGCCCCCTAAAACTGCGAGACAATCAATTCCTATTGTTTGAGCCACCCATTGGGTGGTATTCGTCATAGAAATTCTGGAGAACAAATCCATGCCTTCTGCTTCTACAGGAGCCTTGTCCCACTCAGTTCTCCAAGGTTGAGTGAGTACCAGTTCCCATCTGGTCCCTAGCAAGTCTTAAATCTCCAATTGGATGGTAGCCATGCATACTTGCTCACATTTAAGTTGTTATTGTTCTTTCTATCTGCAATATTCAAATGCTGTCTTTAAAAGAAAATCTAAAGTAGCAAAGTCCCCTTTAGCTTTCTAAAAGGCCAAGAGTTTAGAGCTGGATTGGGTTCTCCCTACTAGAAGTGAAAAGGCATTGTTTTAGTTTGTTAAAAGCTGCCAAAAGCAAAATACCAGACATGGGTTGGACTTTACAATGGAAATTTATTAGTTTAAAAGCTTACAATTTCAAGGTTGAGAAAAATGTCCAATTCAAGGCATCAGGCAATGCTCTCTCTCCATAGATTGGCTGCTGGTGATCCTGGGCTCCTCTGTCAAATGAGAAGGCATGTGGTGGCATCTTCCTTCTCCTCCAGGTCTTGTCATTCTCAGTTTCCTGTTTTTGTGGCTTCCTCTCTGCTTCTGTGCTCCGTTTATTTCAGCTTCTGGCTTCCAAGGCTTTCTCTCTCAGCTTCTGGGGGTTTCTTTCTGTGTCTCCCTCCATATTCATTCCATTTATAAAGAATTCCAGGAAGAGGATTAAGACCCACTCTGGGCTATATCTTATTGAAGTAACCTAATTAAATGGCCAGCAATTGAGTCTAATCTAAAGGCCCCACCTACAATAGGTTCACACCCACAGGAATGGATTCACTCTAAGGACATGATCTTTCCTGAGGTCCAGAAAAGTCTCAAACTACCGCAGATATCATGGAAATGTCTCTCTTTGTGCTTCCTATGTGCTCTGTTGAGACTCAGGCATCACAGTGGAACTGACCCTACCAGCCAGTTACCTCTGTAAGGAAGTGTTTTGACTGTCAGGCAGGGGAATACAATATACTCTAAACATAACTATCCAACTGCTCACTCGATAGATGAACAAAATCTCAGACTTGGTGGGTCCACAATAGAGTTCTTGATCACCCTCCACACACCTGCCTACCCCTCTTATAAACTTTTGCATCTCAGTTAATGGCAACTGAGGTTGCTCAGACCTAAAATTTTGAAGTCATCTTTGACTCTTCACTTTCTTCACACCTCATATCCCATTTATCAGTACATTCTGTCCCTTCCACCCTGACAACATATTCAGACTCTAACCACATCTCAACACCACCACTGATCCAAGCCACTTCTCACCTAGATTGTTCCAATAGCTTCTTGTCTGTGTCTTCGGCCTTTGCCTCCCTTTAGTCTATTTTTAATGCTACAGTCAAAGTAAAACTACTAAACCTATTAAAATAAATTGATTCTTCAATGCTCAAAACTTTCCGTGAGCTCGGCATTTCACAGACAACCACATGGCTCTCTTCCTTGGCAACTTCAGGCTCTTACAGAAATGTGACCTTCTGAGGGATGCTTTCCCTGACCACCACTGCAATGTTATTTTCCTCCATCCATTTTATCTATCCAATAGACTATATAATTTGCTTGTTTCTTTTATTTACTGCCTGTCCTCCACTCATGAGAATGTCAGTATCATGAGGACAGAAGCTTTGTCCCTTTGCTCCCTGCTGTATCTGAATTCTAAGTAGACTTACTGGTATTCTACTGTAGACTTATTGTGATTCTAGCAATGGAAGGAATTATATCATTGATGTGGAGGCAGTGGCCACTAGAGGTTCTGAGGGCAGGGAGAGGGAAAAACAGGTGTAATATGGGCCATTTTTGGGACTTGGGAATTGTCCCAAATGACATTGCAATGACAGATACAGGCCATTATAAATCTTACCACAACCTACAGAATTGGGTGGGAAAGAGTGTAAACTACAATGTAAACTTTAATCCATGCTCAGTGGCAATGCTCCAAAATGTGTTCATCAATTGCAATGAATGTACCACACTAATGAAGGATGTTGTTAATGTGGGAAAATGTGGGAGGTGTGGACAGCAGAGCATATGGGAATCCTCTATATTTTTTATGTGACATTTGTATAATCTAAGTATCTTAAAAAAAAAAAAAAAAGAATAATGCCTGCTGTATAACCACAGAGGAGTGAGTGAGTGAATGAATGAATGAATTGCAGAGGAAGATAAGGAAGTGTCCAAACTGCCAGCATCTCTGTGTAACACTGGAATTCCTTCTCTACTACTGATCCTAAGACACTGGGTATGGTCTGTTGTCCTCAGAGCATAATTAGCTGTTGCACATTAGCATACCCATGATGTAATAGTCATAATTTTTTTCTAAATCGGCACTTTCTGGGAGCACTTCCCTTCACATTCTTGAAGTGACAGATGCTTTCACGGGCTCCAGCAACAGAGCTACAGAATACAGGACATACCTTACCTCACTTAGCTGGGGACATATTACCTCAGAGGACACAAAGGACAGGCGTGGAAATTACATAAGGGAAACCAGCCCTTGTGCTAGTATAAGCAGGCTTTGAGGGAAAAGTTTATTTTTAAAAATAAAGTTTTTTTAAATGTTATAGAAGTTTTTCCACAGTGACTAATGGTTTAGGGGGCTTGTGCAAGACTGATAGTGCCATAAGGGTAGGCCAGAGGAAGTGGCACCACAGTGGCTCGTCCACCCATTTGTTCATGTGTTTGTTGAGCAGCTACTATGAGCCAGGGGTAGTGCTAGTCTCTGTTCTCAGGAACTTCTAGGCTAGTCAAGGACCTACTTACTTTCCTCTGTGATAGGTTCCTGTCTGAGACTGGAGGGGAGAGGGATTCAGTGGAAATGATGGCTGAGCTAACTCTGAAGCTCTAGTAATAGCCAGCCAAGTGCAGCGAGCAAGAGCTGGGGAGGCTGCCAGGCAGGGAGTGTTGTGGTGCAGAGAACCCAGCATGCTTGGGACAGCAAGTTGCCCAGTGTTGGAGGGTGGGAAGGGCAGGAGGAGCCTGGAGAAGGAGAGGGCCAGTCCTCAAAGGGTCTCCCTTGCTGACTTATTCCTGCAGCTGATGGAAGCTATGTTGTTATCTTCGATGGTAGCTAATAACAAAGGTAATAATAATCTCAAAATGCCTTAAAAAGAGCATTTGCCTTCATGACATATGAAACAAGATGCTTTGAGGGGTAATCCGTAAAGAAAGACCATCCAACTAGATATTCCCAAGGCCCAGAAAGTGGAATTATGCCTTGAGCTCAAGCCAGGGGTAGAGGACGATACTCTGCTTGTTTATACAGTTTCTTTGTTCTATTTTCCTAGTGACAGAAATCTCACATTAAAATTTGCCAAGAATGATATGACCCTGTAGATGACCTACAGGTTAGAGATTCTATGATCTTTCAGAGGACAATCATGGTACTTAAATGAGGACTAGTCTTAGGCAAGACTCTGCCTTAAAAAGCAGGAGAAATATTCAGGGACAAGTGAAAATATTGGGAGAGTCACCTTACATACTCTTTACTCAAAAAGTCACTTGCACAGAGAAGGGAAGGAACTTTCAGACAAACAGAGTAAGCAAGACTGAGACTATGGTGGTGGAAACAATAGCTTTCCTTTGGTTGACTTCTTTTCCTATATAAATTTATATATAAGATGATATATAGCATCACCTTCATGCCGTTCTTAAATAATCAGTTCCCTTGCTCTAGTGACACGGACTTCAATCCTTGACAATGACTCACAGCATCCAAGCCCTTCTCTTGGTTTATGAACACAGGTAAATATTTTTACTTAATAATAAGAATCAGCCATGGGGGTGGGAACTTGACCTTTTCTATGCAGAGTTTCCTTTCTCAGATACAATGAAAGATACCAAGGCTCTGTTACCTAGGGGTTTTTGAAAAGACATTTCAGAACATTCAAATACTGTTGTGCTTACATTGAAAAAATGTCAAAGAACTGCATCCGAGTTGCAACAGAAGCAAGGCAGGAGTGAAAAATAAATGCATAAGTTTTTGCTGGTGGGTAACTAATAAAGGTGAACAAGGCTATGATACGAAGAGCTGAAGAGCGTGACATAAGTCATAAGAGTTTTCTTCACCAGGAAGTGTTCATTTTAATACCAGCTCAAAAACATTTTCAGAAAAACACAAGCTCAAAAGCTTTGCATACTTCCCCATAACTAATTTGAATGTTTGCCCATTCCTTTTCCTCTAAGAAAAGTCTTAAATAGTGGAATCTAGCTTCTGTGACATTACATGGGATAAAATGTCATTTCCCACCAAAGGAATTCAGGGTTCTGGCAAAATATTTACATGCACTTATGTAAGAGACCCTTACATCATGTTTTACAGCCCATAATTGCTTTTCTCCCACTGAAAGGGAGGATTGGGTGACTGTGACAGGAAAAGTCCTGTGCTGCTGCTGAGCTTGTTGAAGAGGCCCCAAGCTTTTATGTGGCTGTGACTTTGGTCATATTTCACTGCCTGGGAAGCCTTTCTTGTGCTTTTCCATTTGTATATGTTGTCTATTTTAAAGGCCCTGCTAAAGAACTGCTTCCTCTAGGAAGTCCTCTTGTATTGCTCATTTACCAGTAAATCCCTGGAAGGCTTTTACCTTCACCTCTCACAGGGCACTTATTTTGCACCTGGAGAAAGTGGTGTGGTATAATAACAGCACGGGATCATACACTTTGGGCCTAAATCCAGCTCTACCATTTATCAACTCACTGAGTTTGAGGAAGTCCATTCCTTTAAAATAGGAAATCAGATGCTTTTAAGTCCCTAAGTTGTCTGGCACAAAGTCAGCCCTCAAGAATAATAAAACAGTAGGAGCTCTTATTATTGATCAACACTTAAAGGGAATTATTTTATTTAATCCTCCTCTGGATTCTATAAAGTAGGTTCTATTATTTTCCCCCATTTCACAGAGGAGAAAAACAAGGAACTTACCTAAATTTTCCAAGAATATCCACATCTGCCAGGCTCTTCTGTCAAATGCCCCCACCACTCCTGTGCTACTCCTGCAGAGGGTTATTTATATTTTAGCTAATTAGGAATTTCATAATTATTTCCATATGTTGTATTTATTTACACCATTTCAAATATTTTGGTAAATTTCTTGTTAAGGGCAAGGTCTATGTCTGATTCATTTTTTCCTCCAAGTCACTTGTGGCAGGTGGAAAAATGGCTCCCCAAGGATGTCCGTATCATCAGACCTGGAACCTGTGAATGTTCCTTTATATGGCAAAAATGGACTTGGCCAACGTGATGAAATGAAGGATTTGAGAGGAGGAGATACAACTGGGTTATGTGAGCAGGCCCTAACTGTAATCACAAGTGTTCTTATGAGACAGGTGGATGGAGATACTGCACATGGAAAAGGAGGAGGCATTGTGATCCTGGAGCCAGAGATTGGAGCAATGCAGCCACAAGCCAAGGATTACTGGAAACCACCAGGAGCTGGAAGAGGCAAGGAATGGATTCTCCCCTGGAGGGAGCACAACTCTGCCGGCACCTTGATCTCTGTTCGGTGAAACTAGTTTCAGACTTGTGGCTTCCAGAACTGGGAAAGAATAAAATTCCATTGCCTTGTGCCATCTAGTTTGTGATAATTGGTTACAGAAGCCACAGGAAATGAACAAAGCACCGTTCAAGAATATTTGTTAAATGAAATAGTAAAATTCTGCACTGCCTGGCTCTCTTCATGGTCCAGTGTTGTAGGAGAGAGCCTCTGCTCCCACATAGGATGATCTGCTTGTATGAAAAAGTGCACAAATATGGCCCCAATAAGGACATCTAAAGAAAAGGCCATGGAAGCCAAGTTTCTTTGCATTCTTGACCCTCCCACCAGCAAATCTTCTCTGCAGACAATTTTGTGAGCTTCTTTTAGAAACACCAGATTGATCATTTTCATAGGCATCCACAACTCTCAGTCTTTCCATCCAGATGAGTGAAAAGGCATGCAAAACTCCACAACCCTGGCTTCAGGAGACTTCCAAGATTTGATCCCTGGGGAAAGGGCTTCCTTCCACAGGCAGCTAAAGCAAACAGAGCTTGCACAAGACAGAGAACTAAAGCTGCCCGGTAGCAGTGGCCAGACTGTAAACGGGTCAGCTGAGGCTGAGCTGATTCCAGCATGAACTTAATTAGACTTCCCAACCACAGAAACCACCACACCCTGCTTCCTACAGCTCACAGATCCGGAGCCTCCAAGGGTCCTTGCAGGAGCTCCACCCAAGGAACAAATACCCAGAGAGTTTGTACCACAGCAAATCCCAGTCCACCTAGAGAACAGAAAATCAGCCCCCGCCCCCATCTTTCCTTGAAATCTTGGGCTCAGAAGGAGCCAGGCTGCTTTTGACATTAAATGTCTCCATCAGAGACTAGGAACAGTAAATATCCTGAGAAACTTGGTGAACTGACTCAAATCCTCTGAGATATGAAAGGAAGGATTAAGGAAAAATGAGGTGTTTGAGTCCCAGTCCAGGGAGAAGGTGTCTGAGCCCTGAAGATGGGGTTCCCCTCCATGGCATGGTGCAACCAGAAAATAAGGGGCCTAGGGCTGCTATTCCATAATGCCACTGGGCTTTTGAGATGAGACCAACCAAACCTTTTTTAATCAAATTGACAAGGTTTCTTGGGGCTGTTGACTGGTGTCACTAACAAGGTAGAACTTTGGATCAGGATTTTAGGAACCCCCTGGGTTTCCTTTTTGCTTCCCATATATCCTGAACATGGCACAACAGGCACAGACAAAAAGTCTCCAAAGACTTCCTGTTCCTCATGACCAAAGGACCTGGAAAAGAGTGACCAAACAGCAGAAAATCATTTGGATAATACCTGTCCTACTCCACCCAAATACCATGGAAAAGTCACTCCTGAACCCCCTTTCCAGGGTTTCAGTGGGGTTGAGCCAGCAGGAAGTTGACCTTCTTCCCCAGCCCTCTGAACCAATAAAGCCAGCTGTGGGTCGTGAGTCCATTTCCTGCCTGGAGGTGTCTGTGGGGTCAAATGTGCAGCTGACCTCCCCTCCCCCACCTGGTGAGACTAAGCATGTGGCTGGTCTTCCATTGTCTACCCAGCAGAGCTGGCAGTGCTCTGAATCCCCATCAGGGAATTAGGAGTGGTGCCCGGCTGCAACTGAGACTCCACTTCCACCCAATATCCACTTTACTTGAGCAAGGTAGTGCCAAGAATGGCTAGTGAGCACTCCAGTGAAGAAGAATGAGTACCATATTTACAAAAGTCTCCTAAAAAATCAAGTGGAGGAAACGCTTTTATGAGGTTAGAATTATTAACCAGATATCAAAACCAGACAAAGATGCTAAAAAAGAAAGACTACAGAGAAATATCTCTCATGAACCTGATGAAAAAATCATCCACAAAATATTAGAAAATTTGTGCATCAAAGGACTTTATCAAGAAAGTAAAAAGACAATCTATAGAACGGGAGAAAATATTTGGAAACCTTATATCTAGTAGAATCAACAGATGAATGGATAAACAATATGTACAATACACATACAATGGAATATTATTTGGCAGTAAAAGGGAATGACATTCGGATGCATGCTACAACATGGATGAACATTGAAGGCATCATTTTGAATGAAATAAGGCAGATACAAAAATACAAATATTGTATGATCTCATGTATGTGAAATAACTAGAATATGCAAACTCATAAAGTCAGAAATTTAAATGCAGGCTACCAGAGGTCAGAGTGGGGATAGGGAATAAGAGTTAATGTTTAATTGGTACAGAGTTTCTGTTTGTGATGATGAAGAATTTTGGTAATGGATGGTGGTAAGGGTAACATATTATGAAAATAATTAACATCACCGAATTTTATAACTGAAAGTAGAAAAAAAGGGAAATGTTGGGTTGCATATATGTGTATTAGTCAGGGTTCTCTAGGGAAAGAGAACCAACAGGAGATGTATGTAAATAGTATGAGATTTTATAAAATTGTCTCACATGACTATGAGGATGCACAACTCCAAATTTGGTAGGGCAGGAATTGAGCCAGGGACTCTGATGAAGGTCCTTGATGAGTTCCTCAGGAGATGTTGGCTGTCTAAAGTAGAAATGGAAATTCTCTCTCTGAATGCTGAAATCACTTCTCCTTTTAAGGCCTTCAACTGATTGGATGAGACATCACTCATTGCCAACAACAATCTCCTCAGTTGATTGTAGATGTAACCAACCATCTATGCAATCAATTCACTGATGGTTAAAGTCCATGAAATGCCCTTGAATTACAATTAGCCCAGTGTTTGCTTGACCAAACAACTGGGCATCATTACCTGGACAAGTTGACACATTAGCCTAACCATCACAGTATGTTACCAGAATAAAAATGTAAAAGAAAACACAGAACTGTACAACACAAAGAGTGAACCCTACTATAAACTATCAACTATAGCTAATAGTATAACTATAATAATATTGTTTCATCAATTCTAACAAAGATACTACACTAATGCAAAATGTAAATAATGGGGGAAATTGTGTGTGTGTGGGGGGATGGGTATATGGGAACTCTGTATGATCTCAAGATTTTTCTGTAAATCTACAACTGCTTCAATAAAAAATAAATCATAAAAATATTAACAAATCAAATTCAGCACAACATAAAAAGAATTATACACTATGGCAAGGTAAGATTTCATGCAAGCCTGGCTCAGCATTAAAAAATGAATTAATGTAATTCATAATACCAATAAGCTAAAGAAGAAAATCATATAATTATATTATTTGACACAGAAAAAGGATCTGACAAAACCTAATTTTGATTCATGATAAAAACTCATAGCAAACTAGGACTAGAGGAACACTTCCTAAACTTAATAAAGAGCATCAAAGAAAGTCCTACAGCTAACATTACATAGAACTGTAAAGAACTAAAGACTTTCCCCTTAGACTGGGAAAAAAGCAACACACCTGCTTTACCCTCCATTATTCCACTTAATAATGGAAGTTCTAGCCAACACAAAAAGGCAAAAAGGAAAGTAAGAGAGAGAGAGAGAGAGAAGGAAAGAAATTAAAGTCATACACATTGGAAAGGAAGAAATAAAACTGTCATTATTTGCCAAGTGGCATGGTTGTCTATGTATAAAATGTCAAGGAATAATATCAAAACAAAACAAAACAAAAGAAAAACAAAATAAAAAACCCTTTTAGAACTAATAAGTAAGTTCAACAAGTTAGCAGGATACAAGATTAACATGTAAAATTCAATCACATTTCTATATACAACAATAAACATGTGGGAACCAAAATTAAAACACAGTTACATTTACAATCACTCCAAAGAAAATTAAATTCTTAGTTCCAAACATAATAAAGCATGTACAGGTCTTATATACTGGAAACCACAAAACATTGAATAAAGATGTAAAAAAAAAAAAAAGTTCTAAATAAATGAATAGACATACCATGTTCATGGATAGGAAGACTCAACATAGTAAAGATATCAATTCTCCCCAAATTGATCTATTATTTAGCATATTTGTTTTCAAAATTCCAGCAAAGTCTTTTGTAGACCTAAATAAACTTATTGTAAAATTTATATGGAAAGATTCAGGTCCTAGAATAGGGAAAACAATCTTGGAAAAGAAGAATAAAGTAAGATTAACTCAATATTCAGGTCTAATATAGAGCTACAGTAATAGAGAGAGAGGAGGTGTAAAAATAGACACATAGATCAATGGAATAGAATAGAGAACCCATAAATAGATCCGCACAAGAATGACCAACTGATTTTTGACAAAAGGGCAAATACAGTTCAATGGAGGAAGGAAATTCTTTCAATAAATGATGCAGAAGGAACTGGATATTCATTAGGCAAAAAAAAAAAATGAACCCCAATCTAAACCCTCACACCTTATACAAAACTTAACTCAAAATGAAAAATGGACTTAAATCTAAAATGTAAAACTATAAAATGTTTAGGAAAAAATAGAAGGAATTCTTAGACTTGACATCAGAAGCATGATCCATAAAAGGAAAATTTGATAAATTGGATTTCATCAAAATTAATAATTTTGCTCTATGAAAGTTCTATTGAAAATACAAGGTACAAACTGAGAAGATATATTTGCTAACCAATCAAAAGCCCTAAAATGATCTAATCAAGTGATCTAATCAAGTGGCCCCTTAACTGAACTTAATGCAATGAAAGGGCACCACATCCACAGGAACAGAATTGTTCAAGAACAATATTTTCTGGGATTCATAAAATTCAAACTGTTACAACTTCTCAGCCATAAAAAGGAACAAACTATTGCACAACCACTTGGATGAATATCCAGGGGGATAATGCTAAATGTAAAAATACAATTCCAAAGGTCACATATTGTATGATTATATTTATATAATGTTCCCAAATTTAAAAAATATATAGAAATGGGGTAAAAATTAATGGCTGCCAGAGGTCAGGAAAGGGGGTGGTGAAGGAGGTGGGTGTGGCCATAAAAGGAAAAGAGAGAACCTGTGGAGATGGGAATGTTCTTCTCTGTGTTCATGTCAATTTCCTGGTTGTGACAAGATACCACAGTGTGGCAAGATGATACCGTGGTCAAAATTGGGTGAATAACACATAGATTCTCTCCATGTAATTTCCTACACAAAGTTTAATTTTAAAAGTTTCTAGTAAAATTCTCAGTCATTTGCTCTCTCCCTCTGACCCTTCTGGGATTCTGAATAAACATCTACTCCTCTTATAGAGACATATGATCCTCTTCTATGTCTTACATCTTTTCATTTCTCCTTATTGCACTTTGGAACACTTATTTTCACTTATTGTCCGGCTCACATACTCTCTCTTCAGCTCTTCAGCTGTGACTACTCTCCTCTTAAACTTGCCCATTGAATTTTCATGCATTTGTCTATTTTTTTTTACTGTTTCAGTAATTCAATGGCTGTCACTACATTTTTGGCAGAAGCCAAAGTTACCCTGCTGAGTTTTTCTAATAGTTCCAGTTGGTTTTCTCTCTCAAATTTACTGCCTCATTGTTTTTATTTTCCCTGCACATATCTTGAATCTTTCCTTTTGTGACCTTATACATGATCAACAGTTATTTGCAGTCTGGGTCTGATTATTCCAATTATGGAAGATTTTAAGGTCCTTTTCTGTCGTCAGTTGCCTCTGCTCATTCTCATTCATTGACTTTCCTCTTGTGCTTTCTTATTTTATTCTGAACATTACATTAAAATATTATTTATAGAAATAATGGAAAGTTTATAATGAAGACATTTTTCTCCAGAGAGACTTGCATTTGTCTTTTTGCTGCAAGCCTGGAATCACTACAAACCCAGCTGAAGGCTTGAGATGGTTGATTAGACTCAGGCTGTTATTCCTGCAGTCTGTTCCACTTCTGGCTCACCCTTACCCTGAGAAATCACATTTTAGAATCCTAGCTTATTGCAGGGAGGGTTTTCTATAACCCTCTTGTCTCAGTTTTCTGGCTGCTATGACAAATACCACACAATGGGACATAGGAATTTATTGGCTCATAGTTTTGGAGGTTAGAAGGCTTGCTTCTTCCCATGGTTGGTGGCATTCTGATCTGCAGGAAATCCTTGAGTTCCTCAATTTTTTCATTACCCTCTCCTTTCTCTTCCAGCTTCCATCAGCTTCTTGCTTCTCACCTTGACTTTCTCTTGATAAGGCCTTCAGTAATAGGATCAAGAACCATCCTGATTCACATGGACACAACTTAACTAAAAATAACATCTTCAAAATGTCCTATTTACAATGGGTTCACATCCACAGGAATGGAATTAAGATTAAGAACATGTTGTTAATCTGGGATACATAATTCAACATGCCACACATCTACAGCCCACCTCAAGCACATAGGCCTTGTTTTCTGTCCTGCTCTTCTGTAGGCCCTCAAAACAAATGTTTAAAAAATACCTATTACTCATTGACATGCCCTCAGGACTAAGGCTTCTGTGTGCCCTTCCCTTTCTCTGTTCTACTTTTCCAGTCTCTTTTGGTCTAGAAATTCCTCCTCTTGTCATATATTTGATATTTCTAAGAAATTGTAAATTTTTATTTTATTCTTGCTTTTCAATTGGTTTCCAGGTAATGGTTGATTTGAATTGCCTAATCTCCCATTAACTGATATAGAAAGCTACAGATCTTTTTTTTTTTTTCTTTGTGATTAGGAAGAAAAGACCAAGGCTCAGAAAGTTTTGATGGCATTATTTCTAATTGGAGTGACAACTTGAGTTATTATGCTAATAAGCTTACATTCTGCAAACATCCATAAACATTATAAATTTAAGTCTAATTGGAAATTATGCAGACTAGTTACATGTGCCAAAAGATGACACATTGCTCATTAAAAATCCCTTTCAATTACAACAATGATATGTGAGAGAGTCTTAGTGATTTTTGTAAACAAGAAAGTAAAGAAAAAGAAAAGAACATTTTTAATTTACTTTGATCATTTTAAATTTACTAATCATGTCATTTAGCACACCTATGAATACTGATGATGAAAACACTTGAGAGGCAGGTCTCTTGGGTTCACTTAAAGAAGGTTATGGGTAGGCATCTCATTTGTTTCCAGCTTATTAATTTTATATTTAGTAAAAATTAACTTGCACCTTTTGGAGCAATTGGCCCTGGGTTCTTGGTCCAGCATGAGCCAATCATACTGTGCCAAGATGCTTCAAAGCATTATCAAAAATATTTGGATCCCCATGAAGCCATACTATACCCAAGTCTACCAGAAAATTTGAGCAGGAATGGGTTTGATGGGCCTCATAGTTTATGAGATCAGGAGTGCTGATAAAAGAAGGAAAGCTTTGAAAACTCTGAGCCCTGTACCTGCTCACGGTCACTCTTAACCAACACAACATGGAGTGTGCATCAGACGAGACACCAGTCTGGTTGGAAATGGAAGCTGGTCATATTAAATGTGAGCCTGGAACATTCGTGTACACTTGTTTGAGCACTGTGGACCTCATGGCATGAATAAATGTATCTGTAAGGTGAAAAAAGATAAGCTTGCAGTAGCTGGATATTGTTTTCTGTTTTCCTAGAGGTCTTAGAAACCACTATCTCAGGGGCTTCTAAACTTCTAACTCCTGGAAATGCTGATAGTCTTGTTTGGGATGCTATGAGGAGAGATTTCCTGCAAAATCTAAGGCAGATGTCTGAGTCATTTTCCCAGGTGGTCTGTTAATGAAGTAAAAGCCAAGGCCTAAGTCTATGTCTGCATGGCTCAAGTTGCCTACCTCTCAGTGACCAAATGAGACCTTCCCATGCTTGGTGGATGAGGTCATTTCCATCGTTGAAGAATAATAATGAGAGAATAAGAGATGATATATGTTGAGCCATGATTTAGAGTTTACAAAATGCTATTATGCACTTTATACCACTTAGTCCTCACTATGGCTAAGTGAGTTGGGTAGATGATAAGAAGCAATATTGGGGAGTGGATGTGGCTTAAGTGGTTGAATCCCTGCTTCCCACATGGGAGGTACCGGGTTCAGTCCCCAGTGTCTCCTAAAAACAAACAAACAAACAAACAAAAACAAACAACAAGCAAATAAATGGAAAAACCAACTCAGGGGAGCTGATGTGGTTCAGTGGTTGAGCACTGGCTTCCCACATACACGGTCCTACCCGCAACCCCGGTACCTAAAAAAAAAAGAAAGAAAGAAAGAAGCAATATTGACCACGTTCAG
Source organism: Cabassous unicinctus (assembly GCA_029593785.1). Taxonomy (NCBI): domain Eukaryota; kingdom Metazoa; phylum Chordata; class Mammalia; order Cingulata; family Chlamyphoridae; genus Cabassous; species Cabassous unicinctus. The sequence continues at coordinate 2,047 of JAQZBX010008165.1, read as the reverse complement.
GAATAACTTGTCCTTTCTGCCTATACTCACCCCTACTACCACTACTCATTTTACCTGCCACTTCTCAGCAACATGCAATGGTGACAAGATTTGCTGGTTTGCTTTAATTTAGTTAAAATGGTACTTCAATCAAAACTCACTAAACTCTTTCTTAAATGTTACCTTTTAGAAAATGGGTATTTATATATATATACATATCTATTCTATATTTTATATATATTTATATTGATATATCTTTATATATTTTCTTCTCATATATTTCTCTATAAATTTTATCCTCATGAGCATATTTTTACATTTTTCTCTATTTGTTAATCTTCCCAGCTCCCATTTTTCTTTCATTTCATTATAGTCTCCCTTTCATACTATATCTTTTCTCTTCAAGATTCAGCATAATCAGGTCATACACAGCATTTGAGAAAACAACCAGTGAGAATCAAAATAAGATGGGGGTGACATTCAATTAATTCAAGAAGAAAGATGACTGTAATAGTAAAAATGGGTTTTAAATTAAAGTAGATAATTCTGAAATCTATTTCCTTTTGGACATTTTGATTTATAGAAAATTCTAAACAACTTGAATATTGTATTTGGAAAATAGCCAGACTGCCCAGAGAATTTTCAAGGCAAGTGATTTTAATTTAAAAAAAACAAACAAAAAAAAACACTCTCCAGGTCAGGGTCTCAGATGGCAGACAACTGAACAGTTTTAATATTTGTTGTTATTTAATAGAGGTAAAAATGCTTCTATAACAGACCTCTCCTTAACTTTATCCATAGATAAGAAAAGGCAGGTCAAAATTAAATATACATATTGTGGTTTAAATTAGTAGATAATGAGATTTCTGTAAGATGGCTCCTGATAAAGAAATCAAGCACATTGTGCCATCAAGATATCCCAAATAAACTGCAGTTTTGAGAAGTCAGTATGGAGGGATTTCCATGGGACAGCAGCAGCCCGAGGGCATTTGACTTTTCTAGTCCCAGGATACAGGAATGAGAGATGGATGAGAGGAAGCCCAGCATGTTTAAAAGCCAGTGAATTACATTTACAACCTTTGGAGACTATGGTTAGACAGCAATTTCAGCCCATATAGTTGAGTGAATGATTTTGATGTCTGGCCTTTCAGAGGTCAATAGAGTGTGAAATAAAGAAAATAACTCTCCCCATAAGCAAGAGAGACTTCAGGGGCAGCCACAAAATATGTATTAATTCAGCCAGCTGAATGGGTGAGATGGTGACTATGGAGCTCACATAGATGAGCTAATTCCAGATGCCATTTACCACCTCTCAACATGCCATTTTGCTTCTCAGAATCTTTTATCTTCAGTAGGAAGCTCCACATACCGTCTACATAACTGCCAAATCTTTTTCCACTAGGATCGCTAAAGTTGTTGCCTTTGTTTGACTTAGAAATAGCAAGTGACAGCAGGGAGGGACTCTTCTTTTCCTCTGAGAATATTTTATTCTTTTCTATTTCCTTTGCCTGAGTTTGAACCACAGAATGATGATGGAACATTGGGGTTGGACAAACCTTGAACAATCACCCAGCACAGTGTTTGCCAAAGCATGAACGTCTGCTATTACTTTAAACTTATTTGAATTAGTCATGAAAAAAAGCTATTCATTTTGCAGTTCTCTCTTATTTATATTTTAAATTTTGAAATAATTAAAAATTTATAAGAAAGTTGCAAAAATATTACAAAATCAATACACAGAACTCTAAAATACCCTCTACCTGGGTTTATCAACTTGTCATATTTTGCTACCTTTGCTATACCATTTTATCTAGCATCTATCTATCTATCTATCTATCTATCTATCTATCTATCTATCTATCTATGATCTTTTTCTAAACATTTCAGAGCAGTTGCATACATCATGCTCCTTTAATGCATTTCTCTTTTAATTCTTCCCATAAGATAGAAGAGAAAATTTCTTGGTGCTAGCCTGTCCTTCACACCTCAATACTATTTGTTTTTTTGTTGTTTTTTTTTTAAAGATTTATTTATTTATTTATTTATCCCCCCCTTGCTGCTTGTGTTT
>JAQZBX010008164.1:0-48704 GCA_029593785.1 Cabassous unicinctus | reverse complement strand
CACTAGCTCTTATTCCAAATGTCAGTGGGTCAACCTTATTGATGAGAAAGCTCAAATTTTGATCCTGAGTCTCTACCATTATAGTGCAGTCCACATTTTCATTTTTGCTACTGCAGGTTTCATTGCCCCATGTACAAGGTAAGATGCAAAATGATAAAGATGGGGTCCTCACACTTTTAAAATTTTGATTTTCTGCCCTCTGGCACTATGGCCTAATACATTAAAAAATACATTAAATACATTAAAATACATTAAAATTTTAAAATAATTAAAAATTATTTCACTGGAAGCTGTACCTATCAAACAAAATGGCAAAATCTCACCAAAGACAACCTAGAATGTCAATGTTCTTTTTCATTGCTGTATTTCATTTAATGAATATGTCCAATTTACAGCCAGACTTTTAGGTTATTTCATTTGTGGCTTGTTATGGGTTAAATTGTGTTCCCCAAACAGGATATGTTCAAGTCTTAATCCTCAGCCCTGTGAATATGACTTTAATTGAAATAGAGTATTAGAACATGTTATTATTTAAGATGAGGCCAAACTGGAATAGGGTTGGCACTAATCCTGTATGACTATTGTCCTTTAAGAAGGAAAGAATTGGGCACAGAGAAGATGTCATGTGATGGAGGCAGAGATGAAGTCATGCTGCCACAAGCCAAGGAACACCAAAGATTGCATGTAATTGACAGAAGCTGAAGAGGCATAAACAGATTCTTCACTATGTATTTGGTCTCTCCATGATCCTAGCAGGAACAGGGTCAGGGGACACAGCTATTGTAGGTGTGGGAAAGGTTTGTGTTCTTGCTTAACATTTATCTTTTTATCTTTCAAACAAATTATGCATTCACACAATCTAAAGGACAAGATCAGTTCAGAACTCTTAGCTAAACAACCACCACAGGACCTTCCCACCCTTCATCCCATTTCCTTTCCCCACACACCCATTTCTTCTTTGGCCACTTCTGTATCTCCTCATGCTTTTCCTTGGTGCTGTTACTGATACTCCTCTTCCTTCCTAGCCTTGCCCTGTATTTTTCTGAGCCTGGGATCTTTGTATTGGGGTCACCCTCATAGAGTTGATGGCTTCCTTTTCCCTATAATTTGGTGTCTAATTTTTATCCTAGTTCTTATCCTGTCTGATGTATTGTTTCCTTGCAAGTGTCCTCAGTTAAATTTTGTTCTTTTTCCTTTCCTATCATGCCTAGGTTCATTGTTTCGACATGGTCCTGCTTTCTTTTTCATATCCCCTCTTTCTATTAGGTGAGTTATATCTTATATCAACTTCCAGCTCAGAGATGTTTCCATTTTTCCCCATTAAAATATTAAATGATATATCTGACACCTGAAAACTTGGATGTCAACACATTAGCCACTCTTTATGTAATGTAGCTATTTGATTAGAAATTAATTTAAAAAAAAATAAAAATGCAGTTCATTTGCCCTACCCACCTTTAAAGAGAAAATAAACTTATAACTCAGCTATAAAGAATAAAAGAAACTCAGAACATTCATCCATTCTTCTTAGCAGATAGAACTGTATCAGTATCTGGATGTTTGGAGGGCCTCCTGCACTCATTATATGTCTTTCCATCACCCCTAGATATAATCCCCAGGAGTAGTAGTTTATTTTCTTGCTATTTCTTAGGTGTTTATCCGATTTAAAAATTACCAACCAGTATATTGAATCATTTTCTATGCCTTCATCATGATATATAATTACTATTATGCTTAATGTCTTTTTGTTTCTGGACACCCAAAATGCTAAAGAAAATGAAACCATAAATACAATGAAAAAGGAAATTAACAGAAGGCCAAAACCAAACATTAGAAGCTTCAGATGAAAAAAATGACTTTCAAAGGAACAACGATTACACACACACAGACCCACACAGACACAAAAAGACCCACACATGTGGCAGCTCCTCCAGCTCTTCCTGACAGAAGAAAGCAGCAGAAGCCACCCACACAATTGCCCTCTCAAGGTCACCACTCAGAATACCTGAAGGAAACTGGTACCCTCACAGAGCCCCCTGACTGGGACATTCTGGCTGTAAACTGGTTTGCTTCAGTGGCTCCTGCTTCCCTCACTCAGGCCCTGCCTGCTACCCTGCCTTGTATCCCAATGGCAATGCAGGCTTCCCTTCTCTACTAGACCTTCCAAGCTCATCCCCCATCTCATGACCTTTGCATTTGCTATTCCCTCTCCTAGGGGCTGGAGCTTGGCTCCTGGTTTGGCTGGTTCTCCTGACCCATGAGATTTCTGTGTCAATGTCACTCCTTGGGGATTGGATGCAGAGGTTTCACTTTCTGCTTCCCAAAGAACCCTCACCTGCTAGACATCTTCTGGGCCATTGGGGCTCTAACTTCCCTTGGCACATGCATGCAAATGGTGCCCAACAGTTGGCACCCTTGTCCTTCACTGCTTTCCCTGGCACAACAGGGATGAGATGAGGGAACACCTCTTCCCTTTGCAACTGGGCCAAATCCTACACACTCCCATTGTCCTCCAGTCCCCAGGGGAGAAGACCCACCACCCATACCACAGGCCTCTTTGGGCATGTTCATGGCCACTGATGTCTAACAACCACATGCGGCATTTTCAGCAACTCCAGGTGTCCCTATGTAGATGAAGGAGAAACAACAAACAGTCTAGGAAACAGACAGACAAGCACACAGACAGACACATACCAGGGGCCCATCAGTCCTCATTCACAGCCTGGCAGTATTTGGAAGGGAAGATGGCATGAGAGACTGCCAGTGGTGGTGGTAGCAGTGGCACAGCCTGGGGAGCCAACCCCACTGATTCCCAGCCCCAGGCCACTGCCTTCCTCTCTGGTCCCAGCCCAAGCATGGGCTCCTGGCTCACCAGACCCTCTCCATCCTAAGCTCTCTTCTTTGTCCAACAGTCACCCACTGGATCAGAGAACACAGGTCCAAGGTCTGTGGCCTCCACCCCATCTGGCTGCATCCCTGAGCTTCCTTCCCTCTGGATTGGAGGGTCTAGGCTGGCTGCAGAGCTACCCTGTGCTGGGATCCCTTCTCAGGGAAGAGAGGAGAGCTGGCTAAGAGGCTTTCTCTCATGGAACTTAAGAGTTGAATGGGTGAAGACAAGTAAGAAATGGAGCATGGTGTTGCAGAGGTTGGGAGGTTTGTGGTGGTTGGTCTCCCTTGCAGAGAAGGAAGAAGAACTCCTCTACTCAAGTGATAGCCCACTGGGAGAAAGGTCACCTGAATGCCTCAACCTATACTTTCTTGAAGTCTTGAAAATAGCATGGAACATGTTCCTATCTCCCTTGGGTGGACCTTCAGAATCTCTGCACCCACCTAGGTCAGAATCCACTGTGGCAATAAGACCTATGTGGGATGGTGTGGGTGTGGGTGTGGGTGGGGCTGGTGCAAGCTTGCTGGGTGTGGACTGGTGTGGCAGGATCAGCCCTAACCCTACCACAAACCCCAGGGCCATAGCTCTGTCTCAAGGCTTTTCCTGAAAGCCAGTCTGCAGACAGCAAAGGCACAGGTGTGAGTGAAGGTCAGGGTCCAGGACAGAGTGCTTTTAGGATCTGTGGAGGCTCAAGATGGCTGCTGAGCACATAACTGTGGATTAAGAAAATAGATGAATACGGTTAAGCAGAAATTATTATTTTTCCCAGTTTGGCAGGACAGGGTGTCTCAACTTTCTTCTTTATCCAACCTAGAGTTTGTGATTGTTTTCATCTTTATTTCAGTTCCTATGATAGCTCTCTAAAGGTCTTGTAGACTGTAACATTACAATTTTGTAAATATGTTCTTCTTAGTTACTTTTTTATTTCACTGCACAATTTATTTGAACAAGATTATAAGTTTGCCTAGAGATCATGCATAAAGAGAAAAGGTCTCATTGCATTTTTACATTTTTATTACTCCTTTTAACATATTTTGTTTTTTATTGTTTGCAATATTTATCCAGTTTTTCCAAACACTTAATTGTTCAGTAACTCCAAGTTCCTTAAATCTTTACCTTATTTCTCATAAAAAGAGAAATTTCAGAATAAGACACTGGTATTTTATTATACCTGGTGTGTTCACTCACAACTGGTAGCCATTAGGTAAATAGTTTTGGATTGCCAGCTCTACAACTCTAAGGACATTTGTCATCTGTCAGAGCGATACTTTTGCATTTTGTCAGAAGAGTGGGTATGAATTAGAGGTGAAGAACTAAGGTTTGTTTCTTGCCACCCATCCTATTACAAACATGAATCTAATTAAAAAAATGGACCACCCTTCTCACAAACTATCAGTAAGCATGGTAATCTCCACCTTTGGCAAGTAAATGTGTGGGTATTAGTTTAAGTACCAGGCTTATGCACCAGGGCACAGGTGACTGTCACATAAGTTTACCATAAATTCCACAAACTGTGCTCTCAAAGATATGTCAGCATTGCCCTGAGATATAGACATTTGAAAAATAAAATACAAAATTCATTTTCCTACACTCAATGTAGCCTATTTGTTTGTAACTTATCCTTAAGAGAAAGTCACTCTTTGCTCTTCTGTATGAATTCCAGGCATTGAAATGAAAGGTCCTAGATACTATCCTACCCTCAGCTTTCTCTCCTTGTCATTTCTGATTCTTCTCATTTCAGGAAGTGTTCCAATGATATTCATTCTTGTCCAAATGATGCTTTCTGTTGACTTGAGAATCTATTTTAAACTCCATGGCACAAGTAGCCAAAAGTGACTGACAAATCAGGATGGGCTGAGTTAACTTCTCTCCAACCACTTAACTTCTCATCTATGCTACTATTTAGTCTTTCACTACTTATTTCTTGAGCCAACTCATCTACCCTCCTCCAAAGGACCTACTAATTGTTAACTAATAGGCTACATCCAGGACTTCATGCTATGGTCATATAAAGAGATCCATGCATTCTCTATCCAAAATATGACTCTGAGTTGTAAATTTTAACCAAAAACCATTTGAACTCTCTGAAAAGAGACCAGAAGCATATAATAATCTTAGTACCATTTATGCTTCTAAGAAGACTGGGGATCTATGGCATCTGATGTGAGTTTGCTAACATTCCCCTTCCCACCCCAGCTTGGTCATTGTAGAGGTTCTGCCAAGGCAGGATAGGCAATGAGAACAGGAGCACCTCACACAATGAAAAAGGGCTCATTGTGTGCAAATGCAGCTCAGTGGTTAAGTGGCTGCCTCCCATGTATGAGGTCCTGGGTTCAATCCCTGGTAGCTCCTAAAAAGGAGTGCTCATTAAATATGGAGCAATGGGCACATCCATTCCTAGCAGCATAATCAGTTGAAGTTACACGCTCAGAGACAGAAAGTTGGGGAGGGCCTAGGGATGTGTTGTAGGGGAAGTGCATGCCCAGATAAGGCTCCATGCAGGAGCAGTAGAGGGCAGATAGGACCCCCATCATCTATAAGCTCCTAGCTGATCCTGAGGCTGTACACATGCACATAAGAGTACTGAAAGGGCCCAGCAGAAAGGAAAAGACATGAAAATGTCAGGGAACTTTCAATAATCCTGTACCCTCATAGACCTATGAACAGAGGATTGAACCCTTAGTGGCCCAATGTTGTTGAACACAACCTCTGTCCATTTATTAGCTGACAATCTACACAGAAACAGGTGTATCCCATAGGAAGCCAGCAAGAATTATATAATATATGCTATATAAAATATGTTACATATTTGTGTGTTTATGTATATATAGGCACACACATATATCAAGCAAAAACATATATTTTATAAGGAGAATTCAGAGATTTAGTCCAAGCAAGACCAAAATAAAAATATGAATGAAAAAAGTCAACAACAGGAGCAACAGTACCCACCATTACAAGTAAAAATAAGAATATAGACATGCTAAAATATGACCACTTTTCAAAAAATGATTCATACAGAGGAAAATGAAGTGAAAAGGAATGGTCCATAATTATATCCAGAAGTCTGATAAACAAAGACATCAAACAGCTATTATAAATATGTTCCAAGAATTAAAGTAGATCATATTTAATGAATGAAAAGAAAGTATGACTACAATGAAGCAACAAAAGAAATTCTCAAGAGGGAGACAAAAATTATTTTAAAATGGAAATTTCAGTGTTGGTGAAATAATAATTCATGAAAAATTCTATAGAAGAATGCAACAGATGATTCAAGATACAAAAGAATGAATCTTGAACTTATAAATATAATCCACTCTTTAGAACCCAACTAAAAGTTACTGAGGGAAAAATAATAGCACCTCAGTCTCCCATGAGACAACATCAAATATAACAACTTCCATGTAATAGGATGACTAAAAGGAGAGGAGAGAAAGGGGAAGAAAAATATTTGAAGATATAAAGACCAAAAATTACCTATATTTAATGATAAATAATATCCATATCCAGGAAACTCATGAAACACTGCTACAATTTATACAAAGAGATCCAAACATCATAGACAAACTATGAAAACCAAATACAAGGACCCATCCAAAGACCTGATGTCCAAAAGAGAGAGGGGATGGGAAGCGGGTGTGGCTCAATCGATAGAGCTCCCGTTTACAATGTGGGAGGCCCCGGGTTCACTTCCCAGGGCCTCCTTGTGAGAGCAGGCTGGCCCGCGCGGCACGGTGGGCTGATGCAGCAGGACCTCACAGCAAGGGGGAGATAAGCAGACACGAAAAAAACACACAGCGAATGGACACAGCAAAACACAAGCAGCAAGGGGGGGATAAATAAATAAATAAATAAATCTTAAAAAAAAAAAAAAGAAAGAGAGGGGAACTACAAGTTCTGGGGCCCTCAGTCAGCTTATACCAAATCAAATATGGCTCATTTGAAAAGCAGGAACTAAAAGAACTCTAAAGCATTTCACTTGTGGCTACAGCCAAAAGTGATTCATATATAGGGGGAAATGTATATTTCTTTCTAGGGAGCAAGGAAGAAATGAATTCTCAATGGGTCCTGGAACAGTTTATGATGAATGGATACTGCAGAAACAGGTCCACTTTGAGAGAAAACTGGGATTCAAGTGGAAGAAAACTGGAGAAACTCATGGAAGATCTGACCAACGATTGCATGAAATCACCTGATTTTTTTCCATGTCCACATGCAGGTGCAGGAAGGCTGCTTCTCTGAGAATATGCCCTTAAGAGAAGTCATTTATCTCATGGAACAAATGCCAGCAGGAATTCCAAGAGGAGAGAGCATGAGGACACCTTTCCAAGGTCCCCAAGATATTCCCCTTCAAATAGGACAAGCAGATGAATATCAATATTTCTGTGATATTCCAGTCAAGTAAATGACAGCATTACTAGTGGAGGCAATCAAATACTTTCCCTGGTTAATATTTAGGATGATGATAGTTCTAAGCCTGAAGAGGGAGTGGTTGTTGGGAGAACCTGCATAACTCCAGAAGAGCAGAGCTTGACTCCTTCATATCCCAGGAAGAATCCCTATGAGAACCTTTTTCTCAAGATGTCCTTATGGAGGTAGAACTACAATTTCTCCCCAGGACAGATCAAGCCAGCCCTTAAACCTGTCCCTACCAAACAAAGTAATGATGGAACATCCAGATGTGGGATAAACCAAGAGCCCACAGTCCCCCAAAATAATATAGTTGTGAGAACTGTCCCAGGATCTTTATGTATCCCTCTCAGCTAGACACCCATCAGTGAAGACAAAGGAATGTGAGGCCATTTGTTTGTGCCAAGTATCACAAAGGTTTCTTCCAGGTATCAGGCCTCCATGTGCACCAGAAGATTCATATAGTGGAGAAGCCCTGCAAGTGCAGCACAGGTGAAAAGTCCTTCAGCCAAAAAACCAACTTATGAGCTCATGAGAGAATCCTCTCTGGAGAGAAGCCATATGTGTGTTCCCTTTGCCAGAGAAGCTACCATCAGTCATCCACATACCACAGCCATGTGAGGAATCACTAGAAAATCAATTTCAAAACTGATTCTGCCACAACAGAAATTTCCCCCACTACTGTCTCCACATAAGATAAATTTTTAAATTATCCAGTAAGCCTAATATTTCCTGCAAAATAGTAATTATTTTAGTAGAGAGATCAGATAAAGATTGGTTACTTAGGTAGAATTATTCTATATTCAGCTTTCCTTTATTATGTGATACCGTTATTCAAAGTTTAATTCAGGTAGAAAAGAAAATTAAACAAATTCATATACAAGGAAAAAATCTTGAAAAGCAACAAGAGAAAAATGACACTCATAAAGTGGAATATCAATAAAAGTAATGAATTTTGGCCACAAAGCAGTGGAATGACAAGGTCAAAGCATTGTAAGGAAAACACTGTCAAGCATAAATTCTATATACAGCAAAATGAAGGTGAAATAAAGACAATCCAAGATAGACAAATACCAAATATTTAAGCATTTGGCTTAAATAACAAGAATTATTGATTCACAGTTTTAGAAACTAGCAGTCCAAAATCAAGATGTCAGCAAGGCTATGGTTTTTTCTGGAATCAGTCATTCTGCTGATAGCAGCACTTCATCACATGGTGATATCCTAGATCTCTGCCTATGACTTTCTCCTGCTGATGTTTGCCGAATTAACTCTACTTATAAAGTATCCAGTATCAAGGTCTTATTTACAAATAAGTTCATACCCAAAGTAATACAGATTAAGAATAAGAACTTGGCAGTTCTGGAAGCAAATAATTCCATCTACTATACATGCCTTACAAGAAAACTGAAAGCAAGTACTTCATACTGAAAAGAACTTACTACATTTAGGGAACAATGAAGAACACAAGAAATTATAAATATGTGGGTTAATATAAAAGTCTCAATAGGTATACTTTTTCTCATTTCTTGTCTTAATTTCTTTAAGTGGTGTAAAATTGTATAAATCAGTAATTATAACATTACAGGTATCATTTGTAACATAAAAAAATATATATCACAATAGCCTAAAGAAAAGGGGGAAGAAATGTAAGTACATCAGAACAAAGTTTCTATATTTTTGGAATTAAATTAGCATTGATTCAAAGTAGACTGTCATAAAATAAGATGTATTCCAATCTTTCAATTAGAATCCCTAAGGAATAACTAAAGGAAAAATTAAAAGTAAACAAATAATTTTAAATGGTACACTAAAAAATAACTTACAGAAATGAAGATAGTCAAGAAGAACAGAAGAACAAACAAAAGAAGTGATATAGAAAATAACTACTAATATGGGATATATAAATCCAGAAATGCCAACTCCATTGAATGTTAATTGGCTAAACAAAACAGCCCAACCAAAGTTAGAGATCATCAGACTGGATGAAATTGTGAGCTCTAACTATGTACTGTCTACAAGAGACCCACCTTAGATTCAAAGACACAAATAGACTGAAAATAAAATGGTGGGAAAAGACATACCATTCAAACAGAAATCATTAGAAAACTGGAATAGTTATATTAGTATCAGACAAAATAGACTTTACAAGAAATATTACTAGAAACAATGATGGATATTTCATAATAACAAAAGAATCAATACATGAAGAAAATATAACTGTAAATAAATGCGTACTCAACATCTAAGCCTCAAAATACCTAAAATAAAACTCTGACACCTACCTCAGAGATAGCTTTGTAAAGAAGAGGGGCCAAGAGTATGGTCTCATGATCCTCTCCAAATCAGTTCCTCCCACTTTATATTCCTAAGTTCACAACATTTAGCCTGAATGTTTTCATCATATGCTTGCTAATTTGGCTTACATAAAACATATATCATATGTCCAACCTATACTAGCTTTAGTATATACACTTGATGTATAATGAATGTTTTTGAATGATAAAACAAAGGAATAAATGAATATATAGATGGTACCTAAGACAGAGATGGAGAAACAAGGGAGCATAGCATATTTTAGGAACTGTTTTAAGTTTTCCAAATGCCTTCAGTAGCATTTTCTAAATTGAATTCCTAGAGATGTTAATGGGTTTTCAGTGAAAAACAGGAGTTCAGTACTCAAAATTTACATTCTGTATTCCTTTCTTGGATATTTTCAATGTCTATTACTGTGTTTAAACTAATTTTCCCATTTTCACAAACTTAAAATTATTTTATAAGAATTTTATTAATAATTTGAGAATTTCTCTGCAGAACACTGTTTAGAATATGATGACTTCTAGTGTAATATAGCTCTGATGAACTGGTGGGGGTTGATCCTGGAGAAATGAACTGTGGCCAAGCCATGAGATTTTTGGTATGAAATGCTGAGTAATTTGAACTTTACTGTGCAGACTACATAAACAATTGACAGATATTTTACAAGGGTATTATATTTCCTAATAGCATTAATATAGAGGATGAATTGGAGAGAGGCCAGTTAAGAGGCAAAAGAACTCATAGAAATCTTGTGCTAGAGATCCAGGCTATAAGTAATGAAACATGGGCTAAGTCTGTGGCAAGAAGAACAGGGAAAGGGAGGGAAATTAAGAAAACATATTTAGGGAGTAGAGTTGACACAACATCACTAAATGCATCAATGAATGAGAAAGCAGAACTTGTCAAGGAAACCTCCCATCTTCTGGCTTAGAGCATTGGTGGTGACATTCACCCAGACAGGGAAGAGGGCCATAACTTTGGGGGAAGGGCTTTAGTTTGAGGTATCCATGAGAGTTCAATAGGAAATTCAGATGTGGGGCTGAGGAGAGAGTTCCCACTAGATGTAAAGTGTTGGGGTCCACTTCTACCTTGACTTAATTGAATCCATAGTTTGGATGGGTGTACTCAGAGAGAGTGTGTAGAGTGAGGGGTTATGGGCAGGGGATTGAACCTTGGGGGCTATATTAGTCAGCCAAAGGGGTGCTAATGTGAAATACCAAAAGTGGGTTGGTCTTTATAAAGGGTATTTATTTGGGGTAGAAGTTCACAGATACCAGGCCATAAAGCGTTAAGTTTCTTCTCTCACCAAAGTTCATTGCCACGTGTTGGAGCATGAAAGCTGCTGATGTTTGCCAGGGTTCAGGCTTCTTGGGTTCCTCTCTTCCCGGGGCTGCATTTCTTTCTGGGCTCAGCATCTCTGGTTCCTCCACAAGGTCAGCTATAGACTATCAGGCAAAAGGCTCACTTCTTTTCTCCTGGGGCCTTCTCTCCAACATCAAACTCAAAACATCAAAACTCCAACATCAAAACTGCTTCTCAAAAACTGCTTCAACTCTGTTCTTGCCATGTCTTTTATATTTCATTCCCCATCCACCAAGGGGTGGGGCTCAATGCCCTACTGAAGTGGCCCAGTCAACACCCTAATCATAACTTAATCATGCCCAGATTAACAGATCAGTTTACAAGCATGATCCAATTATATTTTTGGAATTCATAATTACATCAAATTGGCCAATGGCTACAGGGGCATAAACATGAAAGGGATAAATGGAGGAAGACTACACTGAGAAGGAAGAAACTAAGGGTTAGGAAGGAATTCAAAAAGGATGATATTGGTAAGCCAAGGTGGTGGTAGGGAAGAAAATAACCAAACCTATAAACAATGATGAGAAGTCAGGAAGAAAAGATCAAGAAGATTAAAAAAAAAAGGAATGTGTCCATTGCATTTGAGAACTTGAATTTAAATGGTAACTTTAGAAGAGCAGTTTCAGTGGAATTGTTGGCTGAAGTATGACAAAATCACAGCTGCTTAAATTGGAAATGAGTAAATGGTGCCAGGTAATGGCCTAAGACTCATATAAGAACCTCAGCTCTGAGAGGAGAGTGAGGGAGCATATTTACAGTGTGAAATTCTTCAGCAAAGCTATTATCTCAGTTTTGGATGAGACTTAAAGAGAAGGGAGAGGAGCTATCTGAGGGGATTAAGCAAGGGTATTGGGGCAAAATGAGAACCAACATAGTCAAGGCCAAATGAAACAGGCCTAGTAATATTTTCTTATTCTAGTATCTTGTCCATCAATTGATATATTTCCCTAAGACACAATATTTAGGGTAGATTCAGTAAGTTAGGTAGAAACATCTCACCCATTTGAGTATTCCTTATGAGAGTAGGTTAGAACAAAGAGGGGTTAACTTTCCCAGAAACATGTCTTGCTCATCCTGCTGCTTCTTCCTTGTCCCCACCTTTCTCCACATAGAGGTTCCATAAATAAAATCCAAACTTATGGTGTCCTACCAATGTCCCATGTGATTTGCCTTCTTCTCAGCTCTCCAATTGCATCCCCAAACAATTTTCACCACTCTTTTTTCTCATTTCCCCATTCCAGGCATTTCCCATTTCTGTGACTGCTGCTGGGAAAGCTCTTTCCTTAGCAATTTGCATGGTTGTCTCCTTCAGATTCTTCAAAGCTAAACCTGAAGGTCACTTCATCTCACATGAAAGGAAATCTCTTTAATTACACATACCTTATTAGTATTCATAAGTGTTTTTTTCGATTTACTATTTTTTTTCTTTAGTGTGGTTATTTTTAATATTATATTTACAGAAATTTATATTCATATTTACAGAAAATTACATTAAAAATATAGGGAATTTCCATACAACACCCCCTGCACCCACACATTGTTACCTCTATTATTGACATCTTAGAATAGTATGGTCCATTTGTTATAACTGATGAACCAATATTGAAGCATTGCTACTAATCAAAGTCTATAGATTATAATACTCTTTAATTCCTTCAAATCCTTGCATCGAACAATGACTATCCTTTCTGGTATTTAAATAGGCCTACTGGTAGTAAAGCACCAAGATGACTGTAATTTACTGTAATGTCAATTTTTCAGTGTATGTAAGTGTACAACATTCCAGATTGTGAAATGACTAAGAGCAAAGGTGTCAACATTTATTGTCCTCTTCCCTCTGGAGTATATGAATACTCAACACTCAAATGGTACAGAGTCTCCTCTCCTAGTGGAGCATGTAGAGCAGCCATTTATCAACTCTGGCCTGAGCAGTTGGCCTCTTTGGGTGACTGGCCATGATTGAATCTTTTCCCTTGCTTTTTGGACCATTTGTATTAATTAATAAACTGTTCATTTACTAAAAGAATGTTTGCAACTGAGCCTGTGTTCCCAAGATGCATTATAGAGCATCTTGTTCCACTGATTTTGGGACTGCAAGTAGAGTACCTTGCAAATTATGGAATGGAATCGGCTGACTTTCTGGCAATTCATCATTCTTTTATAAATTTTGTATGGTGGTGTCTTGAGCAAAACAGGACTAACGGATTTGTGGGTTAAACTGAGAGTTTGACCTTTGTCTACCATCCTAGGTAGAGGTAATAGCCCACATTTAGGGTACCTATGGCAGCTGTCTACTTACACTGGAGAAAAGATATCAAATGGGACCTTGAGAATCCCCCATGGATTCCAGGGAGTTGGCTAGCTGGTTTAATCCTGAGATCAATGAGGTTGGGGCTTCCAATGCCTGGCATACTCTCCCCTGGCTCATGGCTTTTTATATCTCTTCTCATTCTGGAACCAGGATTACCCAAAATCAGGCCCCCAAGACTAATATTGTGGTGAGTGTGGGGCCAGTCATTATTCAGGAGATTATTAGAATTGAAGATGGTGACCTGGAGGTGGAAACAAATTATGAGACATTGGGGAAAATGGCACAGTAGGGAGCTCTAGTACTCATTCCTTCTACAACAACAACTATAAAACAGGCAGGGACCATTTGAAACACCTATTTCAAATGTCCAGAGTCCAGAAGAACACTGTACAACATCCAGGGAAAAGCAGGAGGAAGACACCAATAAACTACGGTAAAGAACTATTACTACTATCTCTGAATGGCAGCTACTGGTGCCATCATACAGTCTCACAGCAGGCCACCCCCAAGGGGCACAGTCTGGCTAGTTGCTACTGACAGAAAGGGATGTAAAAATCCTATTCCTCAAGAACAGGAGAGGTACAGCTGATCACTGATCACAGCTTTGGATTATCAAATTCAGATCACTGGGTACAGGCTCTGAGGGAAGTTATTGTTTCAAACTGCTCTGGACACAGGTGGTGGCAGCCAATGTTTCAACCTCTCTTGGACAAGGGCAGAGGCAGTGGTGATTTAAAGATGCAGTAGGTACTCAGGGCTGTGGGGGACAGTAAACTGAAGTGCTGTATTTGCATGGCAGGCTAGGAAAGCTCAGCTTTAGGAAGTCATCCAAGAAACTCTTGTTGCCCTTGCTGTCTTCCTCCACAGGACACATTGGAGCAAGGCTGCACCCCCTTCATTGGTCCTTGGTCCTGTTATGGTTAGGAAACAACTTCAAAAATTCATCCCTGGAGTGACCTACTCACCAGAATTTGCACTCTACACAAAAGCAGCCTGATTCAATGAAAGGAGTTTAAAAAACTATAGAAACAGACAGTCTGGGACAAAGTCTGTCAGCTTCAAATACTGAGGAGAGGGTAGTCTATATCCTAGGAAAAGAGCAGAAAAGCTCCTATAAACAGTGGAACTCCAAAACAAATAACAAACAAAGCCACAGGACAAGACAGAGGCCCAGAAAGACAAGGAAAACCCTGCATACTACATTTGATTTTGGCAAACCTTACTGATTGGAGGGCTGAAACCCAAGAAAATATTTGTCTTCTTACCAGCTGGTTACAAAATAAAAAAGAAATAATCCCAGAGCATAAATACAAGAGTTAACATTTTAAATATTAACACATAGAGTGTGCAACAAAAAACACAATAAAGAGAAGCAGGAAATGATGGTCCATCCAAAGGAAGAGGATAAAAATACAGGAAGAAACAATGAAAAAGATGAGAATGAGGCAATATCAAACAAATCTTTTAAAAAGAGATCTTAAAAATTCTCAAGAGGGTGAATGAAAGTACAGATATTAGAGGATATTAGAAAAACAATAAATGAACATTATGAGAGTCTAAGTAAAGGGAAATTTTATAAAGTAACAAAACAATAGTACTGGAGTTGAAGACCACAATAACTGGTATAAGAAATGGCCAGGAGGGTTTTAAGAGCAGATTGGAGCTGGCAGTGAACTTGAATAAAGACACTTGAAATGAATGAGGCTGAAGAGCAGAAAGAGAAAGCAAATATTAAAAGTGAAAATAGGGAAGTGGATGTGGCTCAAGTGGTTGGGCATCCAGCTACCATATGGAAGGACCCGGGTTCGATCCCTGGGACCTCCTGGTAAAATTTTTTTAAAAAAGTGAAAATAGCCTAAAACATCTGTTGCATACCAATATACACATTATGGGTCTGCCACATGGAGAAGAAAGATAAAAAGGGCCAGAAGGGATATTCAAAGAAATAACAACAGAGAACTTCACAAACTTATAAGAAGGAGTGAGTATGCAAATCCAAGAAGCTCAGAGATCACCAAACAGAATAACCATGAAAAAATACACCCCACCATATATGGATTACACCAACAAATGCAAAGGACAATGAGAGAGTTCTGAAAGCTGCAAGAGAAAAACATTTTATATACAAAGGTTTCCCAATTAGGTTCAGTGCTGATTGATTTCTCATCAGAACTCAATGGAGACAAGAGGGCAGTGGGTTAAAATAGATAAAGTGCAGAAGGAAAATAACTGCCAGCCAAAAATTTATATACAGTGAGTCACTCTTTCAAAAATGAGGGAGAAATTAATACATTCTCAGTTAAACAACAGCTGAGGGAATTCATCACCATTAGACCTGCCCCACAAGCAATACGAATGGGAGTTTTTCAGACTGAATTGAAAGTACATTAGAAAGTGCTTCAAAGCAGCCTAAAGAAACAATGATCTGCAGTAAAGGTAACCATTTGGGTAATTGTAAATGCCAGCATTATTGTATTGAATTGTTTGGTATGCTTCCTAAAAGTGCTAAAATGCAAATACATAAAAGATAAATCAAGTAAATCAAGGCTTTTGTACATACTATAAAAACATGTAAGTGGTAACAAGTACAAAAAATCATGGCAGTTCAGAGGTTTATAGTACACATGCATGCTATTGAAGTTAAGTAGGTATCAAACTGAAGATAATTGTTATATATTTAGTATGTTACATTTTAACCCCATTGGTTAAAAACAAATGAAAAATATATCCAGATGGAATTGGGAAAGCACTCAATATGGTACAATACAAGTAAGCACATTATTATTAAAAAGGAAGACTCCCCAATCAGGGAGCCATGTAAAATAAGAGTTACCCAACAAATTGAGAGGGATACATCAGACCAAAGAAAGACTCAGACAAGTCAGGCTTGGTGGGGCCTCACCCTCAGTGGTCCAGAGGGGAGATCCTCTCTTGAAGAGTCTGTCTGGTCATGCCCTAATTCCTCATCTGTGGCAGTGGACAGAGAGCATGACACTTCTGAAGTTCAAGCTGCCCTTGTCACAAAGAGGGGTCTTTTATACCACATTTCTATGTGTAGATGGAGACATCAGGTGTGTGTGTGGTGGGGGGGAAGCATGATTTTAAAGTACAGTGCTCAAGACAGATAATCAAGGCCTAGACATTCACAGTGTTTTCCAGCAGGGCAGAAGTTATACTTTTACAGTAACTATGTAAAGTGAACATTTACAATGTTTGTCAGTAGAGAAGAAGTTATATCTTTATAGTAACTGCTAAGGGATCTACTGATATGAAGGTAGTCAAACAGTTCACAGATCAGATTATTCTTAGAGTTTCTGGAAGAGAAGTCTAAGCATACATTTTACTTATCAGTCATGAGCTCACAGTTATTTCTCAAGGCTTGCTGTGTAACTATTAAGAAATGAAATGTTTTTGTGACGGGGAAAAACTGAAAGGGTTGTGGGAAAAATTTAAAGCCATATATGCTGTAGTGAGAGACAAAAGCAGTATAATACTTAAAAAGGTAAAATAGAATAATGACAGAAGAAATTTCTATATTATCATTAGTGCCTTTAAATGTAAATGGAATAAACCCTTCAGTCAAATGGAAGAGATTGGCAAAATGTATTAAAAAGCATGAACCAAATATTGCTGTGTGCAAGAGACTTACTTTACATTCAAAATACAAATAGGCTGAGGGTGAAAGGATGGAAAAATTATACCATGCAAATTGTAACCAAAAGAGAGTTGAGGTGGCTATACTAATATAGGGCAAAATCATCTTTAAATAAAAAACATATATGAGGAACAAAGATGATAATTACATACTAATAAAAGGGACAATTCAATAGGAAGGAGTAACAATTATAAATATATATGCACCTAACAGCAGAGCCCAAATATATATGATACAAATAGTGACAGATTTGAAGAGAAAAATCAAAAGTTCTACACTAAGAGTAGGAGACTTTATCATACCACTCTCAATAAGGGACAGAACATGTAGTGAGGTCAATAAGGAAGTACAGGACTTGAATGATACATGGAACCAACTAGACCTAACTGACATATATAGAACAGTGCACCAGAGGAAAAAAAAAACCAAAGTATATATTTTTCACAAGTGCACATGGATTATTCACCAGGATAGACTATATGTTGGGTCACAAAACAAGTCTCAATAATATTGAAACCATACCAGGTATATTCTCCAAACACAACAGAATAAACCTAGAAATAAATAACAAAGAGAGAAAGGAGAAATTCACAAATATGTCTAAATTAAACAATATAATCTAAAACAACCAATGGGATAAACAGGAAATCAGAAGCATAGTTAGGAAATATCTTGAGGTGAATGAACATGAAAATACTACCCACCAAAACGTTTGGGATACAGCAAAGGCAGCTCTGAGATGGAAATTTCTAACTCTAGATGCTTATATTAGCATTGAAGAAAGACTTCAAATTAGAGAGCTAACATCAAAACTGGAAGAATATGAAGAAGAAGAGCAAACTAAAACAATAGCAAGCAGAAAGAAGGAAATAACAGAGATAAGAGCAGAGATAATGAAAAGAAAATAAGAAAACAATAGAGTATTAACAAAACCATAAGTTCATTCTTTACAAAGATCAATAAAATTGAAAAACATTTAGCTAGACTGACAAGAAAAGAAAAAGGATAAAAATAAAGAAAATCAGAAATGAAAAGGGAGACTTTACAACCATCCTTACTGAAATAGAAAAGGGCCATCTGTGGATGATTATCAAAAGAGGTGTCTTAGTTTGCCACAGGCTGCTAATGAAAAGTATGAGAAATGGCTGGGTTTTATAATAAGATTTTATTTGGGGTAAAAGCTTACAATTCTGAGGCCATGAAATGTCCAAATCAAGGTTATCAGCAGAGATGCTTTCTCAGCAATGTTACCTACTGGTGATACTGGAGTCCTCCCTTGTGCCAAAGCAAGACAGTCACTATTTTCTGTTGAACTCCCTACCTACCATTACAGAACCTACCATCTCCTGGAGCTCACCTGTGGACTAGCAGTCATAAGGCTTCTCTCTTTCAGGGCCTCCTTTCCAGTCTTGGCTGCTCTGCTTTCTTCCCAAGTTCATCTGTGGGCTAAAGGCATATGACTCATCTCTTTAGCCTTGAACTGTTCTTTGGCTCATCCTCTTAGGGGTAGTGTGCTTAAATTTTGACAACTCATGATCCTCAAGTCCTCTAACACATGGCAGGATAAAAAATGGTAGCTTCTTTTTCTCTTTGTCTCCATTTACATAAGCTCAGCAAGAGGGCAGAATCCCAAACTGTGTCATGCTTCACTGATGTAGTCCAATCGAAAGTGCCCCATACCCTCAGGAAGGGATTAGTTAAAAAATGTAATCTTTTACATTTTGGAAGGCATAAAAGAACTTTGAAGTGTCACAAGATGTATGCCAATAAATTATATTACCTAGATGAAAAAGACAAATTCTTAGAAGCACATAAACTACCTACATTCACTGAAGAAGAAATAGAAGATATCAACAAACCAGTGACTAACACAGAGATTATATCCATAATCAAAATGCTCCCAACACAGAATAATTCAGGACCACATGGCATCATGGAAAATTTTAGCAAACATTCAAAGAAGACTTAACTTTATTCTGCTCAAACTCTTCCAAAAACTGAAGAGGATGGAAAACTACATAACTCATTCTGTGAGGCCAGAATTACCTTCATAGTAAATCCAGATAAAGATATCACAAGAAAGAAAAATTACATACCAAAATCTCATTAATTTAGAAGTAAAAAGTCTTAACAAAATACAAGCAAATTGAATCCAGCCACATATTAAAAGAATTATACACAATGATGAAGTGGTAATCATCCCTGATATGCAAGACTAGTTCAACATGAGAAAATAAATTAATGTAATCCACCACACTAACAGAATGAAAGAAAATACCACATGATCATCTCAATCAAGGCAGAAAAGGCATTTGACAAAATACAACACCCTTTGTAGATAAAAACACTTAGAATACTGGCAATAGAAGGAAACTTCCTCCATCTCAAAAAGGGCATATATGAAAATCCCATAGCTAACATCCTACTGAATGATGAAAGACTGAAAGCCTTCCATCTAAGATCACAAACAAGACAAGGATGAGCACTGTATCCATTGTTATTCAACACTATACTGAAAGTTCTTACCAGAGCAACTAGGCATGAAAAAGAAATAAAGTCATCCAAATTGAAAAGGAAAAAGTAAAACATTCTCTTTTTGCACATGATATCCTATATACAGAAAATTCTGAAAAATCTATGACAAATTTCCTACTAATAAAATAATTCAGCAGATTGGCAGGGTATCAGATCAACACCCAAAAATCAATAGTGCTTCTATACACAAACAATGAACAACTGGAAGAAGTGAAGAAAAAAATCCATTCACAATTGCAAATTAAAAATATAACCTGAATAAATTTTACCAAGTACATAAAGGACTTCTAAACAGAATACAACAAAACATTGCTAAAGGAAATTTTAAAAAATCTAAATAAATGGAAGGCTATTCCATGTTAATGGGTTGGGTATCATCCTGATGTCAATGCTACCCAAAGCAATTTGTAGGTT
Source organism: Cabassous unicinctus (assembly GCA_029593785.1). NCBI lineage: Eukaryota > Metazoa > Chordata > Mammalia > Cingulata > Chlamyphoridae > Cabassous > Cabassous unicinctus. The sequence goes on along the minus strand of JAQZBX010008164.1, from coordinate 28,805 downwards.
AATGCATTCCCAATTAGAATTCAAACAAGTTTCTTCACAGAAAAGGAAAAGCAAATCATAAAATTTATACGGATGGATAATGGACGCTGAGTAGCTAAAGCCATCTTGAAAAAGAAGACTGAAGTTTGAGGACTCACCCTTCCCAATCTTAAAAGTTGTAACAAAGCCCCAGTAATCAAAAGAGCATGGTAATATCACAATGACAGACATACAGAACAATGGCATAGAATTGAGAACTCAGAATTCAACCTTCACATTTCTAGCCAACCTATTATTGACAAGGTGGAAAAGACCTCTCAATCTGGAAAGAATTGTCTCTTCAACAAATGGTGCTAGGAAAAATGGACCACCATGAGTAAAAATAAGGTAGACCTTTATCTCACAAGACATAGAAACATAAACTCAAAATTGTATAATTCCAATTATTTAGTATGTAAATATAAATCAATTTATAAAGATGAAATTAGATTAGTAGTTTTGTAGGGCTGTGTAAGGATAGAAGGATTGTGATGTGACTCCTAAGGGGTGTGGAGTTTTTCTTTTTTAAGTAATGAAATTGTTCTAAAATGTTTTTTGGTAATGAAGCACAACATTGTGATTATACTAAAACTTACTGATTATACACTTAGGATAGACTGTATGGTATGTGAATGTATCTCAATAAAATTGCTTTAAAATGAATAAATATGCAAGAATAGCCAGAAATTACAGAAGGGGGAGAACAGAGAGATTGAGAGGTGATGAATTTTTTGTTTTTTATTATCATTATTGAAATAATGAAAAAGCTCTAATAATGATTGAAGTGATGGATACACAACTATGTGATTATGCCAAATACCACTGACTGTACAGTTCAGATGGATTGTATGCTTTACTAATATGTATCAATAAAATTAATTTGTTTTAAAAAACTTAGCTGTAAGTTTTCCATATTTGCATGCTCAGGATCTTAATTTTTTAATAATTAATGTCAAGGACAGGATTTCCATATGTTAACCATCATAATGGCATTGCCTATGGGCATTTAAGATTTTGGAATCTACTAGATTTTTTATTATTAACAAGATGATTGTTGCAGTGCATTTTGCCTGGATACTTCCTACTGGGACATTAGAAAGGGGCCATGGGAATGATTTGGACCTCTGCCTGCCACAGTGAACAACTGTGTGCATGATTCTCACACCTATTGATAAAGATTCTAGTTACTGAGATGAAGCATTGTTTCATTTAAGACTAGGAACATAGTAACTATATCTGTTATTTCCCTTCAGATATTTAATCCCTTTCCCAGGAAAGGCAACCAGAAAATTACATTCATTTATGTGGGAAAGACTCCAAAATCAGAGTTCACATAGTCTCCTATCCCCAAAGCTATACTGTTTCCACTGTTGATATCCATAAAATCAGCTGTGAGATACCCAATCATTTGTCCAAATCCCTCAAAAAATATCCCTCACAGAAACACAGTTATTGATGCACACCTCCTCCCCATTCTCTGAATAAATGATTTCCCATGATTTTTCATTGACTGAATTCTCCACCATGAATTTTCTGGAAATCCCTCAAGGGAGTTCATCCTCCTAATAGACTTCCTCTTATTTAATGTTTTGTGGTTATTCTTAAGCTGAGTTTCCCTTACCACACTAAGGCTTAGCTTTCACTGAATGATAGTGCAAAGTGATTACAGATCTAGTGTTTCACTATTGTGGAGTTCACTCATTTAATTTAAAGGACAAATTAGGAATTAACGTAATCCCACATTGAGTACAATTATAGACTTCCTCACATGTGATTTCTCTGGTTAGCTTATCAGTTAGAGTGGTAGAACAGGCCACGACAATTCCATTATATTTATATTATGTGTTCTCTCACATAGTATATCATCTATCTACTGAGGGCTTTATTACATAGATGACATGTATATGAATTCTCCCCTGTATGAATGTTATTAGAATATCTGAAGTAGTATGGATGACTACAGGAACTTCTGAATGGATTTAAAACAGTGTTTCTTCACTATGGGAGTTCTCTGGTTTGTTTAAAGGTTAAATCAATGGCTAAAGTCCTTTCATATCCAAAACCTTTATAGTGTGAGTTGTTACATTTAAAGTAAGAATATTGACTGATGGCTTTCTCAAATTTTTGAAATTCATAGGGATTCTCTCCAGTTTGAGTAATCTCCTGTTGTCTAAGGCTAGAAAAATTAAGGTTTTCCCATATATATATTATGGTTTCTGTCCAGCATGAATTCTCTCATGTTTCCTGAAGGCAGAACTACAGGTGAAAGGTTTCCCACATAGACAACATTCATAGGGCTTCTCTCCAGTGTGAGTTCTCCCATGTTGTTGAAGATGGGAATTTCGACTGAAAGCTTTCCCACACAGATGACATTCATGTGGTTTCTCTCCAGTGTGAGTTCTTTCATGTTGTTTTAGGGAAGATGATTGAATGAAAGCTTTCCCACAAAGAAGACATTCATAGGGTTTCTCTCCAGTGTGAGTTCTCTCATGTTGTTGAAGATTGGAATGTCGACTGAAAGCTTTCCCACATAGATGACATTCATAGGGTTTCTCTCCAGTGTGAGTTCTTTCATGATATTTAAGGGAAGTATAATGACTAAAGGCTTTCCCACATAGATGACATCCATGCAGTTTTTCTCCAGAGTGACATCTCTCATGTTGTTTAAGGTAAGTGGATGTAGTGAAGGCTTTCCCACATAAATGGCATTGATGGGGCTTCTCACCAGTGTGAGTTCTCTCATGTTGTTTAAGACGGAAATGTCGACCAAAAGCTTTCCCACAAAGATGACATTCATAGGGTTTCTCTCCAGTGTGAATTCTTTCATGTTGTTGAAGATGGGAATATCGACTGAAAGCTTTCCCGCATAGATGACATTCATGGGGCTTCTCTCCAGTGTGAGTTCTTTCATGTTGCTTTAGGGAATATGATTGAATGAAGGCTTTCCCACAAAGATGACATTCATGTGGTTTTTCTCCAGTGTGACATCTCTCATGTTGTTTAAGGGAAGAGGATGTAGTGAAGGCTTTCCCACATAGATGGCATTCATGGGTTTTCTCTCCAATGGGAGTTCCATTGTATTCTCTGAGGTCAGAGTATTGCATACAATTTTTAGCACTTTGGTAACAGTCATATGATTTACTTGTAGGGTGAAGATGCTCATGTTGTTTAAAATATGAAAAGTCACTGAGGACTGTTGCAGGTGGTTTACTGAAATAGGATTTCTTTGTCATGTGAATTAATGCATATTGGTTCACTGTGGATATGTGAGAGGAATCTTCTTGCAAATAATTACATTTAAAGGAATTCTTTTGGGTGTGAGATCTCTGCTGTGGGGAATTAGATGAGAGACTGTAAAACATTTGTCCATTTACATGAATTTCTTCATTTCCCTAATATGAAACCTAGACTAATCCACTAGTGATAGTCTCTAATTAAAATATTTGCCATGTTGGTTTCATATACACATTATTCTACTCCATAAACACAAATTTTCTCAATTATAACAATCTAATTGCAGAGGTATCTGGTCAATTTTGAGATTCCCGATGTTTCAAAGATTACATATGTTTATACTATTTGTTTTTTAAGTGAACTCAGGTTAGAGTTTGGATTTAGGTTAGTTTTTACCTAAATTCAAACTATCACAGATTTTTGCTGGATTAGTGCTTAATTCCAACATTAACTACAATTTCATGATTTTACTGAATTCCTAATTTATTCCACCCCAAGTTATCTATTTGGAATACTAGGGTTCACAAAATGAAGCTTACCAATGACATGATTTTAGAAGTGTCTTTCCTACAGGTAGGTTGGTTGAATATCATTTCTATCATTTCCCAGGATTTAAAGGCACTTTTCCTCCCTGCAGTAATTGGGGGAAAAAAAGAATAAATTCTTAGAATAGCATAAGGGGGATGAAAAGTTTAGAAAGTTCCAAGTATCCTTTCAGCATGTTTCCCACATTCACAATTATCTGGGAAAGAATATAAAATTAATGAATACTTTAGGGATAAGAAAACATATAGAACATTACAATCAGAAAAGAATTTCAGGAATGGAATATGAGAAAAAATAAGTTGGGATTTCAGGGAGGTAAAAAGAAGGAAAAATTTTCCAAGAATAGGACCAGTACAAGGACCATTATGTGAAGGTTTAATTGCAATAAAAAATGAATATCCCTTTCCCAATGCCAATGACACTTGATAAAGCTTGAGAAGTGAATGGAATAAACACATGTGACTAAAATTTCCCCAATATTCTCAGCTACATTTTAGAAACCATAACTCATATAAGGAAAATTAAAGAAATCATAAATCACTTAAGAAATCCTGAAGTTAAAATATTCAAGCACATACTCACTATATCATGAGACCCCTCTTCTGATGCACAGTTCCTTAGAGCTCACCTGGATTCTGGTATTGAGGAAAACCGATTCCTTCTCTCCACATTTCTTCTTGTTCCAACTGGGAAAGCACATCTGTTTTGCAGAACTGATATCCTGTTTGTATGTTAAAAAGTTAAATGGATTTTGAGTTGTGATAGTAACAGAGCGTGATCATGATGCACATGGAAGGTTACCAAAAAATAAGATAAGCATTGAAGGTCAGCAATGCAACAGTACCTTGAACTCAGATCGTTGATAATATTTCAACAGAAATTGAAACCCTTGGCCTTTTGCCAATTTCATTGAGGACCACTGGTTGTTATTACCCATGCACTAGTAAAGAGTGACTGCAGAATTGTCTATATTCTAAATGGGGAGAAATCTATGTTTCCAAAGTGATTGAAGATTATGTTTAAAAATAATTCAATTAACATAAATTCCAACAGTATGATCTAAATTCTATAAGGAAAAGGATATAAGCAATGTTTTTACTACTGTGTTCTGAAGCCTCAGCATAGCCCTTAGAAGAATATACTTATTTCAGCATAGTCATTTATCCATTCAAAAAGTATTCACTGAGATTGCAGCACAGCCCTGAGTATAGGAAATTGAGTTTCAAGAAAGACATTAAGTTGTGGTCAAGAAGATTAAATTCTATTGGGGTGAACTAGATGTAAATTTTAAAAATTAAGAAACAAATTTATTTATGGAGTTTTATTTTTTATAACACAATATAAATGTATTAAAATTATAAAATATAAATATATAAGAGAAAATAAAGATTTTAAAATACAGAGAAGCTGACTTAGATATTTGAATATATAAATGGAAGATGATTTATGATAAATATATAGGTAGATAGGTTAGATGGTAGATAGATAAGAGATAGATATAGATGGCAGATAAATTTTGACAATCTCACCTACTGAGACCAGGTTATTGATATTCTCCAGCATCACTTCTCTGAACAGCTTTCTCTGGGATGTTTCTAATAGGTCCCACTCTTCCTGGGTGAAGTCTACAGCCACATCCTTGAAGGTCACTAACTCCTAAAATATCACAGAAATTTGTATTTACACAGGGCTCTCCTTACCAACGTCCTGAGTGTGATGTACAAAATAACAGTACTAAAGAAGCAGAAACTGTATATGTAAAACTCAAAATGTGTATGAGGTTCCAGGAACATCATTATCAATGCTGAACTGCCATCTGCCTTTCACAGACACCTACACACTCTGAATACATAACACCCATTGTAGAAGAAAATCACATGACATGGGGTGTGATATACACCTAGAAATATTCCAATAAACTTGTAATTATGCCTTCTTTCTGGTGATTATAAAGCTTTCATTTGAGCTTTCATAACTAAATCAATCTTTCCCAAAAATTTTAAGTAAATTTACAGACTAATTGACAGGCAAGTAATAGCCATGATACATCATTTTAAAAAATGAGTACGGTTAGATTATTCCCCTTTATAGATAAGCTCACTCTCATCTCATTTATAAAGTCATTTAAGAATATATTATGCATTTTAACAAATTCAAGTTAATGTGTGAATTGCTTTCTATCTAAATTTAATTCACAGTTCTATTATTCATTAAAATGGCAAGGAACCATGAAGAAATATCCAGAATTCTGCAAAACCAAATAGGTTTCAAATCAGGAAGTCCTGCTTTCCTCAGTACAATGTAATTCAGGTATTCACTGCAATGTATAAATACAGATGAGTCAGGGTCACAAGCCAGGGACTCCTGAGACAGTTGTACTGATACATGGCCTTAGACTGACCAATCCTGTGGTAGGAACTACCAATCTCAATCATTTTTGGTGTGTACAAATACCAGTTTGCATTGTCTCACTTTTATCTTCATCTCATCTGTCTGTGAAAGATTAAAAGAATCCTGTTCATTGCTTCTGGCCTCTACAAATCTTCAAAAATTTTCAGAGACATAAATTTTATTCTACCTATTATACAGCTCCTGAAATCACAGCCACAATGAAGGAAAAAATAATTCCTATACATTTCATCTATTAACGAAATTTGAATAAATTTGATTTAGAAAATTGAAGTTGGGAAATTTGAGAAAGAGTGGTTAGTGGAATTTTAGTTTTCTTTTTTAAAATTATTTCAAGGGAAGTAGATGTAGCTCAAGCAGTTGGGTGCCCACCTACCACATGGGACTTCCTGGGTTCAGTTCCCCATACACCCTAAAGAAGATGAGCAAGACAAGAGAGCTGACACAATGGGCTGGCATAGCGAGCTGACACAACAAGATGATGCAGTGAAGAAACACAGTGATGCAATGGGCTGGCACAGGAAGCTGATACAGCAAGATGATGCAATGAAGAGACACAATGAGGAAACACAATTAGAGACACAACCAGCAGCAGAAGAGGTGGCTCAAGCCATTGGGTACCTCCCTCCCACATGGGAGGTCCTGGGTTCAGGTCCTGGTTCCATTTAAATAGATGATAAGCACACAATGAACAGACAGTGAGCACAAACAACAAGGGGTGTTAATAAATTTTAAAAATCTTTTAAAAAGTATTTTAAAATGTGCAAATACATTCCATCAAAACTTTAAGAGAATTAAAATTGGGGAAAATAAATCTATTACTCCTCATTTCCTTTAATTTACTAAACTTCTCATGTGCTCCTGGCAAATATGCCTACCCTTATAACCCAGTATCTGTAATGCTGGATTGACTGAATGCACAGCTGAAGACTCAGCCTCCCTTCTGACTGTAAACATCTCTTCTTATTCATCTCTGTCATCACTGTTCCTCATGTGCCCAGGCCAATCTCAAGCACTAACATGATCCATGAGTTCATTATTTACCCAATGAGGCCATGGGATGGGTGAGAAAAAGAAAACATTTGTCATCTTCTCAGAGAATACACAGCCTTTATGGAAGCTTTAACCAAATCTTGCAATTACTTTAGAAGATTACTTATTGATCAGTACCTAACTTACCATAATTATTAGAGTCCTATATAAAATTAAGCTCAGATCCTTGAAGAGCTCCTGAATACACTTGGAATATCCACACCAATAGGAGAAATCTTCCCATCTGCTGGCAACAGAGGTGCAATTTCAGTTGAAGAAGAATTCCCAACTCACATGTGATTGCACTGTCAATACCTTAGCTGGCATCTACCTTCCTCTGGATTTTCACTCACAATCAGACAAGCAGAAGGTGAGCAAAGCTGAGAATGGAGAAAGAAGTCTTGAGATTCAAGTCTTGACCACAATTTTCAGGCACACCTGTCATGAATGCCAAACATTTCACCTAGGAGTATCCCCAGCCCAAACAACAAAAGGAACATGAAGTGTGCTCAAGAAAAATAAGGGAAAGACTCTTCTTTCCCAGGGTCAAGAGGCTGGAGGTCTTGCCTTCTCTGGCTACTAAAAATATGATTATCTTCATATTACAGATAAAAAAATGAAAATCCATGAATTGTATTTATTAATTAGCCCATGATGTTCGGAGACTTTTAATTCATCCTCCAGGCATCCAAGGACTGAATAAGAATTCATTATTCAGAAGCACAAATACATTCATGTTAGCTATTACTTCAACACTAAACACTATAACTATCTTTCATTTCCATGGAAATACCCTCAAATAATTTCCCACATCATACTCATGTTCCTTCAGTCTCTGTTTTATCATTTCTTCAGAGATCTCTTCACTGATCCCCAACATAAAGTATCCTTTGCCTATCTTAAAGCCTAGATTACAATTCTACTATTCCTTTGGGTCACTCATATAATTTTTCATTGTACAATTATTTGTTTGTTTGTTCATATTTTGGTCTTTCCCCCTGGTCTAACTGCATAAAACCCTTCCTTGAATGGTAATTAATATATTAAATGAGTTTACCTTTGAAAATGAGCAAATAATTATAAATCCAGAAATATTGTATATCCACAATAAGTTAACCCGACCTCAGATGGCCTGGGTCCAACTCCCTGCAGTCAAATTAAATAATACATTTGATTAAAAAGAAAATCATTTACAAAATAAATGAGGACTCTCCTGCCTGGTTAAAATTCTCTCCCTTATACATGAGAATCCAAATGGACTAAGAATGCAAGGAATCCAAGTCTTAATGAGGCTGCTTTCACCACATGTGTAGTTCACAAGTGCTTTCTCTCTAGATAAAGCACCATTTTGATGGCAAATTCTCTTTTTATGTAGTTATAACATCATCAGTCCTGTAATTCAAAAGACACATCTTGATTAAGTCAGCTGTTAGTTAAGACAAATCTACTCAAGGCACACCTTGTGTCAATCACTTCCTTCTAAAACTCTCAAAACCAATCTTCCTGCTGTTTTCAAAGATACCTCACACTTTCATTGATTTTGGTTATCCTGTGTAAGTGCTCTATAAGTCAGCAAAAGGGGTGCTGATACAAAATACCAGAAGTCTGCTGGCTTTTATAAAGGGTATTTATTTGGGATAGAAGCTTACAGTTACCAGGCCATAAAGCATAAGTTACTTCCCTCACCAAAGTCTGTTTCCATGTGTTGGAGCAAGATGCTTGCTGATGTCTGCCAAGAGTTCAGGCTTCCTGGGTTCCTCTCCTCCCAGGGCTTGTTTCTCTCTGGGCTCAGCTGCCTGCTGTCTCCACAAGGCTAGCTGTAGACTATCAGGTGACCAGCTCTGTCTATCTCCCCCAGGGCTTGATTCTCTCCAGGCTCAGCTGCTCTGCTCCTGTGTCTTACTTCCTAGGACTCCAGCATTAAGACTCTAACCTCCTTTCTCTGTGGTGTGGTTTCTCTGTGAGTCCCCACTCACCAAGAGGGCAGGGATACAATGTCCTACTGATGCAGACCAATCAAAGCCTTAATCATTATTTAATCAAGTAAAAGTGAAACCTCTGAATCCAATATAATCTAATATGCCCAGAGGGACAGACCAGTTTACAAACATAATCCAATATCTATTTTTGGAATTCATCAACAATATCAAAGTGACACATACTCTAAAGTGCCTATAGCAAAAAGCATCTTACTAATCTGTATATCTAAAAGGAACTGAAATCTACCAATATTTTCTCAGTGATCCATGTGACTCTATATAAGCAGAAATATTTTTGCTGGAAACTTATATGGGGGTACTTTAAATTGTTCTGGACTGCATATATTTTACTATCAAGCAAGTGAAAGACTATCTAGTATAGGTCTCATTACGTCAGATCTACCTTCAAACTTCAAAATATTAGGGGTTCCCAAAAGAAATGATTAAATTTCATTGTTGATTTTCCTATGAATAAGTTGAGTTTTAACAAACTCTTTTGTTAGGCCAGTAAAAAGAATTTATTGGGAAATGGGGGAAAAGAACAGAGCTTGTTGAGAAGTGGGAGAGAAGGATGGAAATATGCACTAAGATTGGGTATGGGCTCCTCTAGGCAGAGAGAGCAAGCTCTGGTTTTTGTGGCTACCTTTTGAACTATTAATTATTCTTCTCCCTTGCTAATGGTAAGGGGAGGGGCCCCAGCTGTTATCAATGGTGAGGCCTGTTTAGAATCTCCAGGGTCAAGGGGAGGTCCTGGAAAGAGAAACTGGGACCTCAAGTTTAAACTTAAGGTCTCAGTGAAGTCTGTGCAGCAATGTTCTCTGTCAGTCATGTTGTGGCTCATCTTCTCCTTTTTTTCCTGGCTACTCTGCCTTAACCACCCCCACCCCCACCCCAGAGAGTTCATGCCCTTATTCTTAAGGGGGTGCTGAAGGGCAATGGTCCTTCTGTAGTTACTTCCTGCTGTTTAGGGCAGTAGTCCTGACCTTACAGTGCATAAACATTTCTAGCTATTCTACTGAGATCAAGGAAAGATGGGTCCAACACTGTGGTTGGAACTGGCTGAAATTCCCATGTGACTAATATCTTGTTCTGGAAGGCATTGATTCTAGAATAAATAAACTTGGTTATAATTTTGAAGATACATGGCCCCACTAAAAGGATAAAGAAGATGGTGGTAAGTGGGCCTTAAAGGTGGGCCAGCCATGACATACTGGACCATGAGAATGAGAAAAGACAGATGCCTCCATGGGCTGCATCCCACTGAAGTTGGTGGGCTTCATCTTGCAGGTTTTGAATGCTTTCTAGGACTATTACAGAGCAATTTACATATAAACAGCCTTTTTCCTTGAAAAACAGGCATGCCACCACCACCACCCAACTCCCATGCTGCTGTTAACAAGTTTAGAGCCCTGTGATTTTGCAGTACCACCACAGCAAGAGAGTTTGCTGTCTTAGGTAGTCTAAGACATGGCTAGTTCCTTCTATTCTGTTGGTTAACTCCAGGGAGAGGTGGTGGTAGACCTGCTGGGTGTGTATATAAATAGCCAACCCCAGGTCCCACAGCATTGGTTATGCTTTGGATAGCTAGGAGAGGTATGAAGAGAGCCACTGCCCTAGACATAAACTCACAAAGAAAGTGTAGGCAACAAGACAGGCATATGGCAAGCAAAATAAAGTACTTGAGAGAGCCATTCATTTGTCTTATAGGCACATTCATTAATTACTTAGAAAATTAAATTTTCTAGGACTTTTAACATGTTCAATATCCCTCTGCATATTATGTAGAATAGAAAAGATACCACCATAATCATCAGCTATATATTTAGAATAGGAAAGATATAGGTACAGGACTTAATACTAACCAATGCACCAATTAATGCATAAGTTTCTCTTTGAGCTGCAATTAATAGATCTAAGCTTCATGTTTGCAATACCATACATGTTATCTTTCCATTGAAGTAGGCCATAATGCCAATTGTGTTTAAGTTCTACTCACAGTACTCTGGTAATTGTTGTTTCACTTGGTTTGTCCTTCACACAGCCAGCATGCTGCAGCACAGTTGATCCTAGAAAGACTAGGAAGGTAAGGCTCCACTGTTTCACTGGCCTGGTGCATAGTGCCCTTCAGCTCTATGAAACAGAGCCAGTCTTTGGGCAATGTCCATTGCACATCTGGACATACTGAGTCATTGCCAGCTGCTGAGGAGTCTGAAACTGCAACGTACTCTCCATCCACTTCAGGAGCACAACCAGAGATGTAGTAGAAACATTTATTCTTTTAGGGGTCAGTGACCAACCTAGCCAATAACTCAAATGGAGAGACAAAATGCAGTGTATTGAAGGCCTGGTTTGAATGTACTAGAGAGTTTGACAACAATGAAGTCTATCTTAATTTTCATATACTTTCTAAATACTTCCAATGCAATGTAGAACATATCAAATGAACTTAAATATTTTAGTACTTTGCTTTTTTTACTTTTACACCTTTACCATGATTACATTAATTAAGAGGTATTTTACTTAAGCAGCACAGGAAAAACTATTTTCTCCATTATTTTATGAAAACTGAAGATTCCAAATGGAATCAAATTTATCTTTCCTTACCACCACTTTAACTTGCAGATTGAGGTGGTCTCTGACAGGTTTCCCTGTTATAAGTTACTTTTTGTTATTAATATTAATTTAGGTTTCTAATTAATAATGGCTTCTTGGAACTAGCCATTTAAATGCTTCAGTTTAGAAGATGATTTTATAAACCCCTTATAATAAACCATAACCACATAGACTGGTTATTTTATTTTAAAAGAAGCTTATTAAATTATAATTGGCAACCAATGAAGTTTACTTTATCCATTAAGAAAGGGTAGGTCTACATTTCCTTTTTAAACTAAATTTCATTAGACATGAACTTACAACTTTCATCTTAAAGATTTAATACATATAATGTTGATTTATTTTATTAGTATCCTATAAACCTAGGGAGATTACACTCAAGCTAAATAAAACTGAAGCCATTATAGTTTATACAAAGAATGTTCTTTTTCCTTCCTTTACAGGATGCTAAATCCTCTTTTCTTAAATAGCATTTTAAAACTGTGAATAATCTTAAAAGCATAGTGACTGTTAGGTACTGGAATATATTATAATTATTGAATTTGTTTTAATCATAACTTAAAAAAGATCTTTCCATAGCTTTCAAGGACTTTTCCTTTACTTATTGAAATTTGGTAATAGAATTATTAATCACCCTTATTTTAAGGCTGTTAAAAGTTTTAAATTATGGAATTACAAAGCAAAATATGATTTTTAATTCCTCAGCCTAGAAGACAGTTTTAATCTGTTACATCTAGCACTCCACCCCTTCCCCCGCCCCCAAGAGCTTTTGCAAAGAGGAGGCCCTGGGATTGGGTAGGTCAAAGAGCTTAGGAAAACCTTTTTCCCATTCCCAACAGTTTCTATATTCAGATTTTTATATGACCTTTCCATTCTGCTTAGCCTACTTTGGGCTCCAAAAATACTTACTCACATATATAAGTGCATATTTAATTTTACAATTTGAATAGAGCTCTTTTAAGAATTTCATTTGTTAATTTGATATTACCATCCCAATGTATAGAGATATACATTGAGCAAATAGGCACTCACAAATAGAGTTAGACACAAAAACACAACTCACTGATATTTTTTAAAAACTTTCATTCTTTTACAAAAGTTTACATTTGTTATTACAAAAAAATAACATTCAAAAGATTTTTTGAAGGTCATTTCTAATTAATCTGATGTGTACTGTGGCCATGCAGTTTTGCACAAGAATTCTATTCCTTTTAATTATTGCCTTATAACCAAATTGTACCCAATGCTTTAAAATATAATTTACAACAATTTCCTTTACTTCAGAGCTTTGTTTACTTCCCATTTTGACTTTGATAGACCTTGGATGAAAAACATTAATTCCAGTATATACTCACTGAGGTCATTGAAGCCTCAGGGAAATTGGTTTTTCTCATGAATTGCTGCCTTTTGGGAACATCAGCACTCAAGGTAGGAGTGTCCCTCCCCAGTCCTCAGCTGCTGGACTGGAAGAGTAGGCAACCAACCTGAGGTTTATTTGTTAGTGAGGAAGGAGCCCCATCCTCAGGCTTTGCTCCTTCTCTACCCTAGAGAGTGCCAGAGATTATCCAGGGGGGAGGGTTGATCCTTGAGGTTGTTTGCTAGAATGTCACAGGGCAATTAGTCTCTAGTGCAGAACTCCAGCACATGGGGCCACTCATAGCCAGCTCCTAAGGTCTCTGCAAACTAGGCAAAAGCATTTAAAGGACCCTAGCCACCCCCTTTCCTAGGGTCAGTCCAGCTTGGGTGTCTGGTCTGGGAACCAGACCCAGATGGCCCCAAGACCTCTAAGCCTCTGGGGAAACCCAGAGACATAAGGCTCTTGATCCCCAGAACATGGGGACAGTGAGCAGGGCTCCCAATTCCAGGACACTGGCTCAGTGAGCAACCCATTGAACCAGGTCTAGTGGTGGGATGCCATCCAGACTGATGAATGCATTTAAATGTCCCCTAGAAAAACGAGCAATTCTTAAACTGGGATGAAATGCCTACTCACAGTCTAAAAGAAAGAGGCTAATCTTTTCCAGCCACACCATGTGGCATGTGGCCACAGTATGGTTGAGAGTGGGCTCTATATGGGGACCCTGAATCCAGTTAAACCTGTGTAAAAGAGAAGGAGAGGGAAAGATCTGAGGGCCAGAGAACACATGGCCATGTCTCCTTAAAGGGATGAGGAAATGCACAAATATTAAAAGGTTCCTGAATATTCCTGGCTCCCTGCCTATTTCCTTGTAACACTCCAAACAATCCAGTTGGGAAAAAAAAACCCACAGGGCTTTGCTCCTTGCCAGGAGGTAACTAATTGGATAAAGCCCCCCAGGACAGCCCCAAGTTGTGTCTCATCTGAGGCAGGGCTTCTCTAGATCCCTTAGCTCCACACTTACCAGCTGCCCAGGGATTTTCCTGGAGGAATTAAGCTAAAGGGTCCTGCATGAGGTTTTTGCCATGGACAGACCCCAGGAGTTTTGCATCTAGGTGATTCTAAAGTAAAGTCTTTCCCTAAGCAAAGTAAGTGTAAAATTCTCTCTTCTGTTCTAATCTGTGCTTGTTTTAACTTTGTTAGCCTGTTTATGCCTAGGGACCCATAAATCAGATTTGGGGTTAGCCTGTTATAAATTGGGTAACAGTGAAAGGTAACCTAAAAATGAGTCTTAGAACATCAATACTGTCTTGCAATTGAAATTGAGGTATAATTCACAAGTGGAATTAGTTCAACTGTGGGAAACGCAGAAAAACTTAGCAAAGTTTTTATTATTAAAATAGTTTTAGCTGCTTAGTTAATAAACAGAAATGCCCAAATTTTTTTAAGGTAGGAACTTACTAAAAACTCTAAGAGTTAAGATCATTATATAGATGCCTTTATATTATAAAACAGCAGAAGGATAATTTTAAAATTGTTGTAACTGGGTGGATTTAGCCTAAACTTCAACTATTATAATGGCAATCTTTGACTAATTTACCTTTGTTTATGGTTACTTCGGGTCTAACTTGTGCTTGCTATAATCATAATTACTAACTAAACTTACCTTTGATTATGGTTATTTTGCAACTAGCTTTGCCTAGCCCTTAGACTTCAGCTATTGTGATGGTAATTATAAACTGAGTTAGCCTTTGTTTACTTCAGGTCTAGCCTCACCCCTTGCCTTTGCTCATGGTTATTTCATGACAACTTCTGCCCCCTATGACTCAGGAGAAAGCAAACTTGAGACATCCTGTCTCCTGCCCTTCCACTGGTATTAGTGACCCTGCTTTCTCTTGTGACTACAGGTGTTTGCTACCTGGTGGAATTCTTGACCCTCACGGTTGAAGACCAGTTCAGCAGCCAATGACTGGGAGTGGGGGCCCCCACCTAGAGTGTTCCTAAAAAGTAGCAATTCATGAGAGAAACTGGTTTCCCTGAGACTTCAATAACCTCAATGAGTATACACTGCAATTAGTCTTGCTCATTCAAGATTTGTCAAAATGGGAAATAAGCAAAGCTCTGAAGTAAAGAATTTTTAAACTAGAATTATTATCAATGTATGCTTGTATATGCTTTAACAGTACATTCAATTTAAGGTTTAACAAAGCTTACTATTTTAATAGTGTTAAATAACTGCTGGTATTATCAAAGTATCTACTAACAGAAAATATTTTTCCTTTATGAACATTTAGATGTATTACCGTAATCAGAGCTACATACCATATTTTAAGGCACTAGGCCTATTGAATATAATTAAGCACTATGCATTGATTTCTATCAGGATATCCAGTTTGTAACATATGGTTCTATAATCAATCCCCTAGATAAGTGGTTCCCATAAATATGGATCTTTATGAAAAACAATGGATCTTTATGAAAAACAAGGTAATGTCACATTCCTCAAATAAGCCAAAAACAAAAACAAAAACAAAAACAAAAACAAAACCCTGTAACTTCTAGCAGGTATTAGCAGACCACTATGCTTATTTTCTTTTGTTTTTCAATCCTCAAGACACATAAAAGAGCAAGAAATAGTAGCAACCTGGCAAACTTAATCAATACTCAATGGACCATGCATTTTAGTGCACAAATTAAAAACTACTAGCAATAACAGAAAACCATGACATAAAGGGAGCAAATACACTAAAGCAAAACAAAAACATAAGAAAAAAATCTAAAGCATTCACAGATAATATTTGTCAGTCATTTCCACTTATTTCTTTTTAAGGTAAGCCAATTAATGAAAGAAATTGAAGGCAGTAGCCTTCTGCTTCTCTGTCACACTCTTCTATTTTTCATTTTAATCTCCCTAGAGAAGGCTTCACTCAAAGGTCTTTTGAAAAGGTGTGGAGGTTGGAAGTCATCCCCTGACTATGACCTCACTTTGCCTAGTACTCATTATCTCTCCAGTTAGTAGTAATCAAATGAGTTGATTACAAAATTATTCAGATTTATCTTGAAAAATAGAAGAATAAATTATTTCTCTAAAGAAATCAAGCAATGTATTTCCACTTTAGGTACAAGTATTTATATACAAATACATATTTTGTCATTTTTTAAATTCACTCTACTGAAATTTTAAAAATTGCATTTCATAATTTTGTATCATGTACTTTAGGTAATCAATTATTCCATTTTCATGGTTTTCTTATATAGCTCTATGTGTTTTCAGCCTAGTTTCTGTAGCATGATTAAAATGTAATGTATGTGTAACCTATCAACCACCATAGGGTACACATAAAGTGTCTGTAGGAAAGCACATAGACCTGTCTAATTTGATATTAACCATACCTGTTACTTCTTCTTTGCAAAGAAAAATGTATCATGTAAACATGTAATGCTTCACTTGATCTATTTTCTTTATCACCATGAGAATTACAGACCCCAGGAATATTATATATCTTGATGTTAACAAGAGAAGAACACTAAAGAAACTCCCCAGCCTATTCACAACTCAACTTAATGATTCTTTGTTTCAAACCTGTATAAAAGCTATAAAGAAAACCCCTCAACAGGGATGCTAATTTGAGATTGGTTAAATCTCTTGTCTTCCACTCACCCATAAAGCCAGTACTCCTTCCTAGCCTATGTTTAGTGTATCTATTATGTTATGCCAAGCATTAAGCCCACAGATCCTTCTGATCACTGTCATTTCCAGACAATATTTTTCAAGAAAGTGATTCCTTTTTAAAATAAATGTGTATATGTTGGAAGACAACTGTGAGCTAAGCCTGTTCAAAAGCATAGAGTCATACTAGCAAATAAAACATACGGTCTGGCCCTATGGGGTTTAAGAGCCAATTTAGAAGAGAAAATTTAAAGGAAAAAAATGAAAGGTTACTCGTTACATGATCTAGATTTATTTCATTTTTGGAGATAGAAAATCTCTCATAGAAATACCAATATTTTGAATGAAGAATAGCACCAAAGTTTCTTTATTGAGCAACTGT
Organism: Cabassous unicinctus; assembly: GCA_029593785.1. Classification (NCBI taxonomy): domain Eukaryota; kingdom Metazoa; phylum Chordata; class Mammalia; order Cingulata; family Chlamyphoridae; genus Cabassous; species Cabassous unicinctus. The sequence goes on along the minus strand of JAQZBX010008164.1, from coordinate 11,565 downwards.
GTGACAGGTAATTTCAATCTGGTTTGGGTTATTATAGAAGAGCAAGATTTTCAATAGGTGATGAGTCCATCTAAATTACTGATGATAAAACAATGAGAATCTCAGTGCAGAATATATTTTCAGGTCTGGAACTCAAAAGTGATATTTGGTTAGGAACATGTAAGTTCTATAACCACAGAAGATAAACAAGTCAAAGGAATGGACGATATTGCCTAGGTAGAAATATAGAAATATAGGAAGGACTGGGAAGGTATTCTAAAGAGTTTTTACATTTAATGTTTCAGAAATAGCTTGAAAATATGTAATGTGGGGTTAGAAAAAATCCAAGAGAGTGTTGTGACCTAGGAGACCAGGTCAGAAATGGATGATAGAAGGAAGAAATCAGGGAATTTGTTGAGGAATCTTGTAAGGTGAAGATGCTTTCAGTAGTTTCATTGAGATGGAACTAAGGAGCTTCTCAAGGGCAGTTCGTGTAAGTATAGAAGATGTAAGCCATATGAGAGTGCACTTATGAGTGAGCAGGAGGTGAGGATAAACCCACTAATTGCAGCTCATTGAAAAAAGGTGGTCTCAATTGGCAAGAGAATTGAATAACTGGAGAAGTAAAAATCACATACCAATAAAATTTTAATATTTTAAGAGAGTTGTTTGATAGAATCAATATATGAAAATTGACAGTATTTATAAATGGTAATGGGGGAAGGCCAGGTCACATCTCATAGTCTGGGGAATTCCCAAGGAAGCGAAAAATAAGAGGGGACCTTGAGGTCTAGTCAATTCTGAGGCAAGTTCCACAGAAAAGCCACATTTTGCCCTTCTCCCAAAGTTTTGTGCTTTTCAGCTTATTTATCTATGGTAAAATGCAACCTCTAATTGTCTTTCCTCTGTATAGGGAAAAATTTAATAAATCCTATGAGTGATCCATTCCAGGAAGCCAACTCTGATTGCAGAGACTGCAGATACCGAATTTAATCAGGGTTTCATTCAGTGAGATGCATTCTGTTCACCTTGACTGGATTTACAAGATAATTAAGAAGTTGAAATCCTTTTTTGATGTTGGAAAATGAAGAGGTAAGTCAATTGGCAAGGATGATTAAAGGCTACTTTATTAATTAATCCAATAAATACTTTACAGTTCATTCTTTGTAACAGGAAATATTCAAAGTCCTGGAGATACAACAGGGAACCAAATATGCTGGTTCTATATGGAAAAAGAGCTTGAGTTCTCTGGAGGAAGACTGGGATTAAAATAAAGTGAAACATTTTGGAAAATTGGTGTCAGAGTATGCAGGCAGGGCTCAGCTCTCTCACACAAACAATGGAGAAAGAGTCAAAAGTTGTCTGAGGGACCTGATTTAGGGGTCAGCAGATCAGGACAGTGCTACAAAACTCCCAGGGGGTCGAGTGGCAGATAGAAGAACAACACAAAACAACAAACATGAGTTACCAAACCTCACAGTGTCTGGGAAAGTCTCCTTTCCCATACCCCAAGTGTATTAAGCTGGGGTAAAACCCCAGGCTCTCTGCAGCCAACTGAGAGGGGAACAGATGTCTTTCTCCCTTTAAGCTGTTAAAAGGGAAAAAGGAGGGGGTGTTGGGGGTCTTCTATTCAGTGAATTCTGCCAGGAGAGCCTGCTTTGAATTTCAGCTCTGGCCAGACCAAAATAGAGGAAAGTGGAGAGTGAACCACCTCTGTAAATAGGCACGCTGATGAGAGCCATCTGCTGGCAGATCTGGACATTGTATTGACAAAACTGCTTTTGGGTTTCTCTGTACTCCTAGGAGAAAATATGTACACCATAAGTGAGTCACTAGCATGATTCTGATAACTTAAGCTGGGCAGTTTTAAAGACTTAGAATAAAGTGAACCATATATCAAAGAAGAGCTGTGAAATTGAAAAGAAAAAAAATAAATAAATAAACAGAATGAATTGTTAGAGTAGCATTAGGGGGAATGAAAACTTTAGAAAGTTCCAAGTATCTCTTTCAGTATGTTTCCAACAAGTATCTGGGAAAGGATACCAAATTAATGAATACTCAAGGATAAGAAAATATTATAGGACATTACAATCAGAAAAGATTTTCAGACATGGAATATGAGAAATAAAGAAGTTGTGATGTCAGGGAGGTAAAAAAAGAGGGGGGAAGATGGTGATAGACTAACAAGCAGAGCTGAATGCTCTCACAAAAACAACAGAGAAAAAGCCAAAAGCTGTCCAAGGGACTTGCTTTGTGTGTCTGCAGGACAGTACTATATAACTTCCAGAAGGGTAAGGGACAGAGAGAAGCAGCAGAAAAAAACATGAGTTACCATGCCCTGTCATGGGTGGGAAGAACTCCCCTCCTCCAACCCCAATATATTAAGCTGGGGTAAAACCCCTGGACCACTGCAGCCAACTGAGAGAGGAATAGATATCTTCCTTCCTGTCAGCTGTTTCAAGGGAAAGGGGAGGGGAGGTTGTAGTGATTTTCTTCAGTGATTTCAGCTAGCAGAGCCCACTTTGAATCTCTCATCTGGAGGTCCAACAGAGAAATACAGGAACATGGAGACTGAAAAACCTCTGTGGATAGGTGCAATGACTAGTGCCTTCTGCTGGCTGGACTGGAAATTGCATGGACGAAAACTGTTCACACTCTGTATCCAACACCTTGGAGAAAAGCTGCTATTCACTATTGAGTTCCTGGCTTGATTTTGAACACTTAAGCTGGGAAATTTTAAAGACAGAATAAGTTGAACCAAATATCAAAGAAGAGCTGTGAAAAAAAACTAAACAATAGGCAAGGGAAAGAAATTAGCCATCAGAGTAAAGTCACCAACATATTCAGATTCCTAGACATCAACAAAAAATTACAAGCCATAGTAGGAAACAGGAAGAGATGGCCGAGTCAAAAGAACAAACCAAATATCATGAAGAGATGCAAGATTTAAGACAATTAATCAGTGACAATCACACAAACCTCCTAAATCACTTCAAAGAATTTATAGAAAATATGACTAAAGAAATAAAGGATATTAATAAGAGAGTGGGAAAGCATAAAGAACAATTTGAAAGCCTGCAAAGAAAAGTAACAGACCTTATGGAAGTGAAAGACACAACAGATAAGATTAAGAAAAGGGGCAAAAAGAATATTTGAAGAAATAATGACCAAAAACTTCCCAACCCTTATGAAGGACATAAATATCAATATCCAAGAAGGACAATGCACCCCAAACAGAATATATCCGAATAGACCTACCCTGAGACACCTATTATTCAGAATGACAAATGTCAGAGATAGAGGATTCTGAAAGCAGCAAGAGAAAAGCAAAGCATCACATACAAGGGAAACTCAGTAAGATTAAGTGCCAACCTCTCATCAGAAAACCTGGAGGAGAGAAGAAAGTGGTACGATGTATTTAAGGTACTGAAAGAGAAAAATTGCCAACCAAGAACTCTATATCTGGCAAAGGTGTCCTTCAAAAATGAGGGTGAGTTCAAATTCTTTACAAACAAAAACTGATAGAATATGTTACCAAAAGACCTGATTTACTAAAGAGGGTGCTGCAGCCTGAAAGGAAAAAGCAAGGATGAGAGATTTGGAAAAGAGTTTAGAAATGAAGATTATTAGGAAGGGTAAACTAAAGGGTAAGAAGACAGACAATAGAACGATATGACCTGAAAGCCAAAATGGATGAAGTAAGTAATGTCTTTACAGTAATAACACTGAATGTTAATAGATTGAACTCCCCAATCAAAAGACATAGACTGATAGAATGGATAAAAAAAATAAGCCATCTATATGTTGTCTACAAGAGACCCAGCTCAGGCATAAGGACACAGCCTGGTTAAAAGTGAAAGGTTGGAAAATGGTATTCCATGCAAATAGTAACCAAAAGAGCTGGAGTAAACCAGATAAATGTAAAATAACATTATAGTATATGAACAATAATTAGTGTAACTGGCAAACTGTTTCTGTGAGCAGGTGAGCAGTATTCTGTAATTTTTTTTCATACAAAATAAACACTTGCTTTTAATTGAGGAGGAATGGAGAAAAGATATATTTTTGTATACTTCATTTTTCTTTAACCCTTTTTTAATGAGATAAACTGTTCCATAGATATTTATTCTACTTCAAGTAACAAAACCTATGAAGTTCCATGTTTTAATGTATAGTGATACACTTTGCAATATAAAATATAATTTAAAGAAATTTCTATCAAGTAAACCTAAAGAAACACACTTGATTTTTATATTTGTGTATTAAAATTAGAAAAATTTGTTTTATATGTTAAAAAAAAAAACTTCACATCATTTTGTTTGATGAAACATGTTCCTACTTTGATGTAGTTCAATCTATGACCCTCGGTCTACAAGGCCAGCATCACTATGTGATGTGCTTGATGTTCACATAACTTAGAAATTTGTGCTATAAAGTGAAAAACTGTAGTGATGTACAATGGAATAGAATCCAAAGGACAAACAAAATTCTCTAATTTTACATTTGCAAAAGTAATTTTATGAAAATATAAAAAACTATCAAAATATATTTGTACAGTCAAACAAATTAGCAAGGTTTTCTCTATTTCACACTTCAGAAGTACTTGAAAAATACATGACAAGAAGCAGCAGACTGTATTTCACAGTGAACACTTTCTACACAGCTTTTAGTTCTTGAATATCACTATTTTCCATCTCAGACTTTATACAGATATTGTTCCATTTTCAGTGAAAACTTAAACTTCTCATCTGACAATATAACAGTTTGAAGCTTAGTATACTTTTCCTGGAATATAGGAAGGAAAACTTCTATAAACAAAATGTTCCTGATTATACAAATCAAAGAACCACCCCCTCCCCTCTCACACACACAAGTACACTTTATTGGTTTATTTTCTCACTTTCTCTAGGCTGGTAAAATTTAAACATTTTTAATAAATTGTCATTTAAAATGCAACATTTTCCACACAGACAGATGTTGCTTTTAATGGTGTTCTATGAAAAAAAATTATAAGGCAATTTAGAAAAGCTAAGCAAAAAACAGAAAAAGTGTTTTTGTTTCCTGGTTGAAATTTGTAATTCAAATTTCCTTGTAACAAAAAAACTGCACTTGTAAGTTATGTATTTCTCAACATTCCAGATACAAAGCAGTAATACTGATCTACTTTCATCATGCCAGAAGTGCATACAGCCTACCCATGGTCAGAACACAGGAGGTGGCATTGGGTGCCCCTGGAAAGAATGTGAAAGACCTGGAAAAACAGCCTTTCAAACAGAGAAATACAAATGAGATGTCAGTAATGGTATAGCTCTAAAGTCCACTGAAATTCCCTTAAAAATTACAACAGTCAAGTTATTGGAAAAGATACCTGTATAATCTGAAAAAGTAATATGCTTTTAATGACACTTTCCCATTTCTGTAATTTTGAATGGAAATATTAAGATTTCTTCTTAAAAAAATCATCAGAATTGTAAAGATGTGAAATTTCATTAAGAAAGCATTATAGGGAAGCGGGTGTGGCTCAATGAATAGAGCTCCCGTTTACCATATGGGAGGCCCCGGGTTCGCTTCCTGGGGCCTCCTTGTGAGGGCAGGCTGGCCGGCCGTGCGGCGCTGTGGGCTGATGCAGCAGGACCTCACAGCAGGAAGTGGGTGTGGCTCAATCGATAGAGCCCCCGTTTACCATGCAGGAGGCCCCGGGTTCGCTTCCAGGGGCCTCCTTGTGAGAGCAGGCCGGCTGCGCGGTGCGGTGGGCTGATGCAGCAGGACCTCACAGCAAGGGGGAGATAAGCAGACAGGGAAGAAACACACAGCGAATGGACACAGTAAAACACAAGCAGCAAGGGGGGATAAATAAATAAATAAATAAATCTTATAAAAAAAGAAAAAAAAAAAAGAAAGCATTATACACAAAATTATAGTCATTTTTTGAAGTCCAGAATAGGCTAGTCTTTGTCTAATTTCATAGCCATGTCAAAAACCTTTTGTTCAACACATTTCATAAACTGGGTTTTTAAAAGCTTAGCCAGGCTGAGATGATGTACACGAGCATAACCTCTGCTAGGTCCTCTCCTGCAGTGGACCCTGGTCCCCTAGGCCTGTGCTGAGGCCACACTGCCTACCTCAGGGGCCTGGGGAACCTCTACCTTCAGGTCCTGGCTCCTCACCTGGCTTTTGTTCCTGTCCTTGTGGTCCCAGCCCCTCGCTTACTGGTCTCTGTCCTTGTCTTACATCATGTTGTGGTCATGGTTTCTGCTGTGAGAGTGGTCTCGGTCCCATCTTCACTCCCAGTCCTGGTTTCTGCTCCTTTCCTGGCTCCTGTCCCACTTCTTGGCCTGCTTCATGTCCCTCTCCCTTCTTAAACCCTTTCTTATTCATACTCTTCACTTAAAATAATCTATCTGGATCCATAATGATTTAGCATGACTATTGTTGAACAAGATTTTGAGTTTTTCTGCCTCAGAAAATTATGAATTGGCAAATTGTTATCTGCTGTAATTCACCAATAAGATGTGAAGAATTCCCAAATAGGAATTTGATTATCCAGAAAGAATTATGGCCTAAATAGCAATTAAATAACTGAACCAATAATTTATTTCATTCTTAAAGATTATTATGTCCGTTAGAGCTGTACTATAAAAATTAGAATTATGTTATAATTAATTTTCTATTATATTTGAATTATTATTTACATTTATGAGGGTTTGTTGCTATGCTATCTTTTATAATTGATTATATAATTAATTATAGTAAATCTAAACTGCCTTGCATTTTCTTTTAAAATTAATAATTTCTTTCTATTTTTCTATTTATTTAACAATTTTACAATAAAGGACTTTTTAACAGCTAAAAAAATAGCCAATTATATACTTTGGATAGATCATATGGTATGTGAATATATCTTAATAAAACTGTTTAATAAACAAATAAATAATTGTGCAATAGCCAGATATAGCAGCTACGTACAGCAAAGGAAACAGAAATTGAGAGATGAAGAATTTTCTTTGTCTATTTTTTATTATCATTATTGAAATAATGAAAATGCTTTAATAATGATGAAAGTGATGAAAGCACAACTATGTGATTATACCAAATACCACTGATTGTATACTTTGGATAAACTGTATGCTTTATTAATAAGTATCAATAAAACTGATTTATTAAAAAAAGGGAAAAGTCTTCCAAGAATAGGACCAGGACAAGGATCATTATGTGATAATTTAACTGCATAAAAAATGAATATCCCTTTCCCAATGCAAATGACACTTGACTAAAGCTCGATAAGTTATGGAATAAACACATGTGACTAAAATTTCTCCAATATCCTCAGCTACATTTTAGAAATCATAACTCATGTAAAGAAACCTGAAGAAATCATAACTCACTTAAGGAATCCAGCAGTTAATATAGTCAAGCACATACTCACTATATCATGAGACCCCTCTTCTGATGCACAGTTCTTTAGAGCTCACCTGGACTCTGATACTGAGGAAATCCTATTCCTTCTCTCCACACTTCTCCTTATTCCAACTGGGAAAGTACATATGATTTGCAGACTTGGTATCCTGTTTGTATGTTAAAAAGTTAAATGGATTTTGAGTTGTGATAGTAACAGAGCATGATCATGATGTACATGGCAGGTTACCAAAGAATAAGGTAAGCACTGAAAATCAGCAATGCAACAATACCTTGAACTCAGATCATTGATAATATTAACAGATATTTTAACTCTTGACCTTTTGCCCATTTCAGTGAGGACCACTGGTTGTGCCACCCATATACTAGTACAAAGAGAAACTGCAGAATCATATATATTCTAAATGGGGAGAAATCTTTGTTTCCATAGTGAGTGAATATTATGTTCAAAAACAATCCAATGAACATAAATTCCACCAGAATGATCTAAATTCTATGTGGAAAAGGATATATACAATGTTTTTACTACTGCATTCTGAAGTCTCAGCATAGCCCTTGGAGCAGAATACTTATTTCACCATAGTCAATTATTTATCCATTCAAAAAGTATTCATTTGAGTTCTTAGCACAGCCCTCAGTGTTGGAAATTGAGATTCAAGAAAGTCATTAGATTGTCGTCAAGATTAAATTCTATTGGGATGAACTAGATGTAAATGCAAAATAAGGAAACAAATTCATTTAGGCAGTTTTATTTTTTATAACACAATATAAATCTAGTCAAATGATAGAATATAAAAATATAAGCAAAAATAAAGATTATATAATATGAAGAAGCTGATTTAGATATTTGAATAAATGGAAGATGATTTATGATAAATATATATGTAGATAGCTTAGATAGATGTTAGATAAGTAAGAGATAGAAATATAGAGATGGTAGATAAATTCTGAGGGTCTCACCTACTGAGACCAGGTTACTGATATTCTCCAGCATCACTTCTCTGAACAGCTTTCTCTGGGATGTGTCTAACAGGCCCCACACTTTCTGGGTGAAGACAGCCCCATCCTTAAAGGTCACTAACTTCTAAAACATCACAGAAATTTGTGTACACATAGGGCTATCCTTACCAATGTCCTGCATGTGAGGTATAAAGTAACAGCACTAAAGAAGGAAAATGTGTATATAAAACTCAAACTGTGTATGGGGTTCCAGTAACATCATTAACAATGCTGAACTGCCATCTCCCTTTCAGATGCACTCACAGACACATACACACTCTGAATACATACTCCATTGTAAAGAATATCATGATATGGGGTATGATATACACTGGGAAATTTCCCAATAAATTTGTAATTCTGCCTTCTTGCTGCTGATTATAAAGCTTTCATTCAAGCATTCCTATCAATCTTTCCTAAAAATTTTCAGTAAATTTACACTTACAAGGCAAGCAATACCCATGATATATCATTTTTAAAAAATGAGTATGATTATATTATTCCCCTATATAAATGAACTTATTTTCATCTCATTTAAAAATCACTTAAGAATGTTATGAATTTTGACAAATACAATAAGTTAATGTGTGAATTGATTTCTATCTAAATTCAATTCACAGGTCTATTACTCATTTAAATGGCAGGGAAGCTTGAAGAAATATCCAGATGTCTGCAAAACTGAATAAGTTTGATACAGAACTCAGGATCAGTAAGGCCGGCTTTCCTCAGTGCTACATAACTCAGGTATTCATTATAATGTGTAAATACAGATGGTTTAGGGTCATAAGCCAGGGACTCCTGAGACAGTTGTACTGATACATGGCCTTAGATTGACCATTCCTGTGGTAGGACACTGGCCAATTTAAACGTTTTCTGGGGTCTACAAATACCAGTTTTCACTGTCTCATTTTTATCTTCATCTCATCTGTCTGTGAAAAGATTAAAATAATCCTTTTCATTGCTTCTGGTCTTTCCAAATCTTTAAAAATTTTCACAGAAACATGAATTTTATTCTACCTGTTATACAGCTCCTGAATCCACAGCCACAATGAAGGAAAAAATAATTCCTATACATTGCATCCATTTATTGAATTTGAATAAATTTGAGAAAATTGAAGTTGGGAAATTTGAACAAGAGTGGTAAGGGAATTTTAGTTTTCTTTTTAAAAAACATTTCAAAATGTATAAATATATTCCATCAAAACTTTAAGAAAATAAAAATCAGGGAAAAGAAATAAATGATTCCTCATTTTCCTTAATTTACTAACCTTCTCATGTGCTTCTGGCAAATATGCCTACCCCTACATCCCAGTATCTGTAATATTCAATTGACTGAATCCAACAGCTGAAAACTCAGCCTCCCTTCTGACTGTAAACTTCTGTTCTTACTCATCTCTATCACATCTATTCACCACATGACTAGGATAATCTCAGGTACTAATATGATTCATGAATTCATTATTTATCCAACGAAGCCATGAGCTGGGTCAGAAAAAGAAAACATCTATCATCTTTTCAGAGAATACATAGCCTGTATGGAAGCCTGAACTATCTCTTGTAATGGTTGGAAGATTAAACACTGATCAGTCTCAAATTACAATAATTATTGAGTCCTGTATAAACTTAATTGAAGCTCAGAGCCTTGAATAGCTCCTGAATACACTTGGAATATTCACACCAATAGAAGAAATCATCCCCTCTGCTGGCAATAGAGTTGCAATTTCAGCTAAAGAAGAATCCCCTGCTCACCTGTGAGTGCACTGTCAATACCTTAGTTGGCATCTATCTTCCTCTGAATTTTCACTCACAACCAGAGAAGCAGAAGGTGAGCAAAACTAAGAGGGGAGAAAGAAGATTTAAGATTCAAGTTCTGACCACAATTTTCAGGCCCAGCTGTCATGAATACCAAACCATTCACCTGGGAGTATCCCAAGCCCAAACAAGAACAGAACATGAAATTTGCTCCAAAAGAAATAAGGGAAGGACTCTCCTTTCTCAGGGTAAAGAGGCTGGAGGTTTTGTCTTCTTTGGCTATTAAAGATGATATAATTACCTTCATTGTACAGATAAGAACATGAAAATCCACAAATTGTATTTATTAATTAACCCATGATGTTCAGAGAATTTTAATTCAACTCCGACTCCAAAACATAGGAATCCCTGACCAAAATAGCATCTGGAATTAGGTCCTCACCACAAGAGGAAGCAGACTGGAATTTCCCAGTTATAATTATTCTTGGTTTTTGCACTAGCATTGGTTCTCTCACATGCATTTCTGTCTTCTGGACTCTCAATCCCTTCCTGCTCTACCATGACCCTGACCTTCTGGATACATTTGTCCTAAATCCTCTTGGTTTGTCTATATGTGATGGCAAACAATGCAATCCCCTCAACACTGAGTTCAACATCTCACCCAATGTATTTGGAAATCAACTAAGAAACTTAAGAATATATAATATTATGGGGTTGATCAGAGCTAGGGTTAATTTAGCCATTTGTACCACCTCAAGTCCAGGAAGAAACTGATTGTATTCAATATGTTTGAAGAATTACTTATTTTTTTAAATTTAATATTTTCAGTAACCCACCTGATAAGTGTTAATTTACCCATTTGACAAATATCCTAAATAGTGGTTCAGAGAGCTGAAGTACTAGGACAAACTTATGTGGCCAGAAAAAGACTCAGCTAGAATTTGAATTTTTTCTTCCTGTATCCCAATTTCAAATATCTTAAGGGTTACATGATACACCTAGGTATTACCTGGAATGTCACCTCTCATTTCACTAATCAGATCCTCACCCTGTTGCCAAAACATCCTCTTCATATAGTTTGTTACAATTACAGCTAATGCAAAGGTTTTCCTTTCACAAGGAAACCTACTTTGCATTGAACCCACTTCCCAAACAGCTTTCAACTCATGTAATATTTACTGCCAGATGTATTCCAAGCATACATACTTCAGCATATACTTCCTGAGAACATTTCTGATGTCAGTGTAGTTACTCCATTTGTCAATAAATATCTTACTATTTACCACATCTGCCCACATAGGAGGTGACTCTAATTTCCTGTCATGTTTTTTATATGCTAATTATAAATTTTATTTATTCATTAAAGCAGTTAATTAAAAGATGTATATCAGATAGCAATTGAAACTTAAAATTATAACA